>JAODAL010010653.1:0-104003 GCA_025379985.1 Phyllomedusa bahiana | reverse complement strand
AAGGGGACCTTGGTTTTTTGAAACCCATAGGGCCCCAATTTAGGAGACTAGGGAAAAAATTTGTCAGTTTGTTGTTTTTATTCCGTGGCAAGCTTTTTTTAAGGAAAAGGTTTTTAAAAAAAAAAACCCCTTAAAAAAATTTTTTGCCCGCGCGTTCGAAAATAATTCTTTAAAAAAAAAAGGAAACGGTTTAAAGTAAAAACAGAAAACATGGGGGAAAAATTTTCATTTACGAATTTTTTTTTAAAAATTAAACCAATTCAAAAAAATTCCTTTCATAAAAAATTAAAAAGGTATTTACTAAACACTGGCATTTAATAAAAAAAAGGACCCTTTTTTTTGGGCCCCTTTTAGTCCCAGAAAAACCCGAATCTCATAATAGGGGAGCCCCAAATAAAAAAGGGTTTTGTTAGACCGGGGCCGGGTTTAAAAAAATCCTTTTTTCTTTTTGGGTAATTTTCAAGAAATTAAAAACCAGCTGTTTTCCTGAAATTTTCTTCAGGATGTTTTTGTTTTTAAGATTATTGTCAAAACAAAAAATGTTAACATCAAAAGTTACAAAAAAAAAAATTTTTTTAAAAATCAAACATAATTTCCTGCCCATGAAAAGAGTCAATTTTTCATTTATTTTTTTAAAAATTTTTACAGGGCAAAAACCCAAATTTTTGTTGGAAAATCACCTGCCCAACCTACATTTTTTGGGTTTTTTAAACGGCCCCATAGGGCCCAAGTCCCCTAAAAAGGGGGAAAAAGATCTAAAACAAAGTTAGTCTTTCACCTTGGGGGCCCGTTCACCCCCGGCAAAATTCTTGGCCCCCGGATTGGAGCCGTTACTGGGGCGCCGGGTTGCCCCTTGCAGTCCCGGCCCCAAATTTCCGTGCGTAATTCCCCGGTTTAATCCACAGTTAAAAAAATAAGAGAAAGGTGGATTCCTTTTCGCTCCTCCCCTCGGCAAAAATCCCGGCCCCGGTGGGGGGGGAGAAGGGGGGGGTTGACCGGGGAACATTTTAAAGGCCCCATACGCCGCCGTTGGGAAAAAGGGAAGGTCTATGGGGGCCCCGGGGCCCCGCGGCCCCCGCCCCGCCCCTTATTCAAGCCCAAAAAATTCCCAAAAAAAGGGGGAAAATTTCCGGCTCACAATTCCGGCTTAAAAATAAGCCGTTAAAATCCGGGGGGGTTTTTAAAAAGGGAAACCCCAAAACCGAGACTTTTCGGATTGGGTATTTACTCCCATAGAAAAAAATCCAAAGTGATTGTCCGAACAAGTTCCAAAAAACTAAAAAAAAAGGGGAAATTATTGGATTTTTACTTCTAAAAAACCATTATCCAAAAGATCTTAATGACTTTTGTCGGGGCTAATTCACTAGTTTTTGAGTATACGATTTTTTTTATGTGTTTTTTTTTTTTGTTATAAGTGGATTTTATTGTAATAGAAATTCCCCATGTTTTTTCCTATTATTGTCGCGTTTTGAGGCTGTCTAATTATACCCCCCAATAGAACTAGGGCAGATTTTTTTAAGATTTTTTCTTTGGGTTTTTATATAGTTTTTACTCATGTATTCTCCACAGTCTCCTCCTCTGATTGGTTCTTGAGGAAGTGTTTGAGCGAAACGTCGTGGGGTTTGGCTCCCTCCCAGTGGGTGGCTGGTTGGCTAAGTATGTTTTATATGCTTAGTTTTTATGTTGTTTTCTTTGCCTAAATGTTTTTTCTTCAGCTTATTTATTTTAATATGGGGGAGAGTAGTTTGCCTTTTTCTGTTGGGGGTCGGTTTGGTATATTTTTTTTTTGTTGGTTTTTATTTTTTCACTGTTATTGTTTTGTATTATTTGGTGTAATAAAGATTGATTTGTCTATAAGGCTGTTGTTGGTATTTACTGGTTTATATAGTTTTTCCCCTAGTATTTCCAAGATCTTCGTTTCCTCGCATTTTTGGGGGTTTTTCCAAACCAGATGCATGGTTCCAATAAACGCATAAACTTATGCGTCCTTTTCCAGGCTTTACTCTGCAGTTTAACACGTTGCTCCCTTTTTAAAAATGAACGCACATACTTTGTAGGTTCGGTTTAATCTCTATTATATATTTCAGCGCCATACATTTAATGCCATTTATAATTCCCGCCACCTATATATTATTCAGAGATTGGTCTATTCAAATAGTACCGCCTTGTGCGGTTCAATTAAATTTCTACACTCTATATTTTTTGTTTTTAAATCTGTTTCATGTTTGTTACAGTTCTAAACATTAGTTTTAAGGTCTTTCGAGTTCTTTTCATGTATTAAGATGTACTTTACAAGAGTGTTCATTATTATTTTTTTTTTTTCTACCTGTTCAGGGGTATGAGCAATTAATTCCTCCATTCTCCTGACGAAACTAATTTCAGCAAAACCTTTTGTTACGGAGGGGGAGTGGTTGTTTCCCATCTAGCGGGTCCTTTTTTTTACGCTTGCAGCAAGTGTTGAGGAGGGTTTTCTTGATTTTACAAATTGGGGAATGGGGATCTTGAAGAGAAAACAGTTCCCGGGGTTCAGGAAGGGGGAACCCCCGTTATTTCCTAAAATTCCCCCCCAGAACCGAAGTCCAAAAATGTGGCAACACAGAAACACCCCCACCCCCATGGGAATAGCCCCCCTCTCACCCCCACATCTCCAGCACTGTAAAGTGGATGGAAAAATTTTATGAATACGCCGGGCCCCCTATCCCCAACGGGACAGATTTTGTAACATGTTTCGATGTTTGGATGCCACTAGGCCCTTGAGTCTCTGGAAGCATTTGCTCCCCTGAGCGGTGGTGAAAGAAAGGCCCATTCCTTTTTCCCCATTTCAAAAAAAAACGGGGGGGCGTCTGGCCTGGTCGGCAAGCAGTAGTTTTTTACAAACGACAAGTAGTGTCTATAGGTGCCGATCCCAAACTGCTTTTTCAAATGTCGTGAGATGCTTAAGCAAATGAATTTCCCCCCTGATTTTGTTGAAAAAATGGGAAAGTTGTAAAACTGAAATGGGGCCCCCTGCAGGGAGGGTTTGCCCTCGAAAATGTGCCAAGCGGTCTAAGTTCCGTGAGGTACTGACACAGACGAAAGAGGAGTTTTTTTTGTACCCCAAGAAAAATGCAGGCGAAATGCCCGGGGGAAAGTCAGGGTTGCCGTGGGGACCGGGGCCCCCGCGACAATGAGGGTGTGAGATTTTCTTTTGAATGAGAACCATAAAGTTGCTGTATGCAGAAGGAGGAGGAACCAGCCCCCCCAAGAAGGGGAGCCCAAGTCCAGGGGGAACCGCCACCGCGATGCACTTAGGTCCTCGCAAAGGGGGACCCACATCTTCCCCAATTGAGTTTAAATCAAGGCGAGAAACGTGAATGGGCCGGGGGTTTAAATAATAACCCTACGGGCGGGTTGACTATCCCCCAGCCCCCCTCCGTCTGGGAAAGCTTTATCATACGCTTTTCGTGCTCCGGTGGCCCACACAAAAGCGAAAAACATCCCCGGAAAGTTTCCCCCAGAATGGCGGGAATCGGATGGGGGAGAGTTTAAAAATAGGTATAAAAAAATTTTGGAAAAATAGACTTTTTTGCAGATTTTTCTGCCAAACCACGATATTTCTTTATGCTGCCAGTGTCTAGGTCCTTTTTGGTTTTAAACCAAAGGGGAAGAAAATTGTTAGAAAAGAGTGTGAGAGATTTTCAAAAAATGTGTCCCCCCCAAATGGGAAAAATACCGCCTTGGGCCCATTCAAAGGGGGAAATTGGACCGAAAGGAGGCCTGATCCCCCTTTGGGTATTTTCCATACCAGGGCTTCGGATTTGGAGAAATTTTTTTAAAAATTAGACCAAGTCCAAAATTTTAATGTCGGCCATCAGAATCGGAAGGAGATATGCGGATTCGTAATGTAGCCCCAAAAGGTCATCTGCAAACGCAGAACACTATATTCCCTACTTCCAATAGTAATCCCTTTGTGTGGGGATTAGATCTGATGTTCCCATCAGACTTCCACACCCGTAAAACAGAACGGGGAAAAGGGGGGAGCCCTGTTAGTTCCCTTCGAAAAAAGGGAAAAAGGCGGATAAGGAGCCCTTGATTTGAGACGGGGAGAGGGTGCGATACAAGGCCGAAATTTGGATAAAAGGTAGGGGCCCAAACCTAATGATGAGAGTTTGAGGAAGAAGGGGACGAAAAGCGATCGAATGCCTTCTCTGCATCTAAAGAAAGGGCCATAAGAGGGATCTTGTGGAAGTGCGTGTGAATAATATCCCAAAATTTTAATTGTATTTCACGCGCCTCCCCCCCCGGGACAAAACCTACCGTCTGGATGAACTTTTGAAGGCAAAAGAGGGTTAAGCCTATTGGCCATCAGCTTCGATGATCTTAAGTCTAATTTAATAGAGAAATGGGTCGGTAATGCCCACAGCATTGGGGGTCCCAACTAGTTTGGGTAAAGCGTACATGCGCAAGGTGGTTGAGAAGGGAAAGGAGTATCCATCGTGTAGGTTTAAAAGGGGTTTCCAAAAGCAAGGGGCTCAGTGAGTTCCCCAAAGTTTTGAAAAATTGTCCCCTGAAACCATCCCCGGGCCCGGGCTTTTTCCCCAGGAGACCTTTAATACCAAATGCAAATCCATCAGACTGAAGGCCCCAAGCCTCAGCAGTGAGGTAGGGATTTTTGATGTAAGGAGGGATGTGGAAATACACCCGGCTGGGTGGGTGGGAAGAGGAGGGCAAAAATTATACAATTTGGAATAAAAAGAGTGGGAAAAACCCGAGCAAATTTTTCCCCCTCAAAGGCCACGGAGTTGAAGCGGTCTTTACAGAGGGAATGTGGAGAGCCATCTGGGAGGGAACCCCCCTGGGGAGCATTCGCCCCCTTTTATTTCCGTACTATAAACGTGCTGGGCCCCTTGGACAAAACGCCCCCAAGTGCTAAGGGGGTTCCCTCCAAACGGGCAGTCTGCAATTCCTGGAGAATTGTGGGGGAGGGGCACCTTTGGCACCGCCCCAAAGCTAGAATTTTAGAGGGGCCTTTTGAAAAGGGGTGCAGCTTGTTTTTTAATCCTAGACCCATTTTTTATGAGGCCCCCCCAAATCACAGTTTGTTTGCCTCCATTGGGTAATCTTTGGAGTAGATCATTTGCATGAGGTCGGGAAAATGGTAGACATTGTTTTCCCATATCCGCAAACATAAGGTCCAGGAGAGAGATCATGTAGTCCCCCAGCCCCCGACCCTTTGCGCACAATGGGAGACGAAGTGAAAAAAAACCCGGGGGCTGGTCAGCCCAAAAAATTTTCCCCAATGGGGCAGAAACCACATAGGTAGGTGTAAAAGTGGTTAAATTATAATATTCTCTTCTCTTCTGTGCTAGTACAAAGAAAAGGGAGTAAAAAAGTTTTAAAAACCAAAGAGTTGGTTTTACTCGAAAAAAAATAAAAGTCTGCAAAGTAACGGAAAATGGCAAACCCTTACTTAATGTCCTTCAATGGGAAAACATATAAGCATTAAACATAAAATAGCTATCTAACATAAACAACATATAACTAAATTTCCCCCCTGACTACAAAATTGGCCTCGTATAATACGAAAATGAAGCCAATCCACGCCTTCAACATGCCCACGATTCCACCCCTTTCTCCGTATCTTCGGGGTTCTTTATGGTTGTTCATTAATCATCTTCCAGTTATCCCAAATCCATTTTTTGCTGTTATTCTTCATTTCTGATGATGGGGTTGTGGTATTTTAAATGTCGAGATCTAATTAGGCTTGAGGCTTTGTCACCATGAAAACAATCAATAAGCATTCCAGTAAACAGTCCATGTGCTGAGACAAATGGATATTACCCAAGCTTATTTACTCTCTGTTTGCCATCCCCATACCGAAACCATAGTTTCTGTTTGATCAGTTGGAATAACTGCCATGAGAAAAATAAAAGTCTTTGTGACAAGCTGGATAATTTTATCCTTGTATCCCTTTTATTATCTGTTCCACCCCTGGTTTCTTTGCATGTAGAACCTGTTTAGGTTTACAACTGTCTTCACACACCCAGATGCCATCCTGCTAATAAATTTGAAAGATTATATTGGATACATTCTATGTTCAGGTCTCAATGTTCATATCAAATCCAACAGTAGGGCCGAATGTTGAACCATTATATAGTCCAAACGACTATAAGAGCCGTGAGGAGGAGAGACAAGGAGTAATCCCTATCGACCGGATGCATGATTCTCCAGGAGTCACACAGTGGATTAATGAGAAAGGCTTTCTTGTATTTTTGATGGCCGAGTATGATAGAGTGGTTTTTCCCAGAAGAGTTTATCTAAGGTAGGGCCCCGAGCGTCACGTTAAAGTTACCACTTAGGAGAACCGGGTCCTGGATCAGGAGGAGGAAGGGGTAAATTCAGGGCTTCAAAAAAGCCCACTTGACCCACATTCGGTGCATAAGCATTAATGATGGTGAAGAGCTGTCCACTGATCGAAAGGACCAGGATAAGATACTGGGCCTCCGGGTCAGCAGTACAACTAATGAACTGGTGGGGTAGGGAGTGAATAGCTATAGCCACTCCCCTGGACCTGGACTCCGAGTAGTCGGCGAAATCCCCAGGAAGTGTAGTGCTTATGTTTGATGTTGGGGGCATGTCCTACCTTGAAATGGGTTTCCTGGAAGCATATGGCATACTCGGAACCCTGGGGTGGCCCCTTTAAGATGGTTGTTGTCACGGGTAACGGTGTATGGCACGAGGGTTTAATATGGTGGCTAATTTTCCCCAGGGACCTGAGTACCCAAAAAAATTCTTGTTTTTGTCCCTAGTCAAGACACCAATCACTAGACGACCAATGCCAGGGTTCGGAAACAACGGTAGTTGCATTTATTTGCAGCAATAACTAGATGAGCCCTTGTCTTGGGAAAGCAACCAGGAATAACAATAACTGTGATGCAGTGTAACAATGACTTGACTTGAGTATGATGTAATTAGCGGCAGCTTTGATAATGATACAAACAGTCTCTGAGTATGTGTCAGGACTCTGGTAACTTGAGATGCTGGGGAGTAGTATTACTTTAGAAAGATAACTGATACAGACCTTATTCCTGAGAGTGGATTTTCACCAAGGGCACAGGCTTTTGAAAAAAAAGACTTGGTTTTTGAAGGACCTCTGATCTTGAATACTCGGATTTGAGACAGACTGAAGCTACTTCCGCACGCGTTGACGCATGAGAAAGTGCGTGGATCTGACTTGAAAGCCAGGAGAAGACTATGACCGCTGGTGGGGAGACCCTTTATTCCCAGACGGTCGGACGAAAGGTTTTCTGACTGGACTTGCACCCCCCTGAGTAGCACTGGAGATTATGTGTGAGTCCCTTAGGTGGTAAGAGAATTAAGGACAGGTTTGATGTTGGCTAGGGGCCTAGCAGAATGGCTGAGGTGAGCCAGGGGGCAACACACACCTTGTCTTGCCGGAGACTCGACACACCTCCGATGGAGGAGCAGAGACTAACTAACTAACTGCCTAACTGCCTCTGGCCAGCCCATTGGTGTTGGCATTGGTTTAGCAGAGGGGTCAATGTCAGAGAGCTATTGCATCATTTTGAATGACAGGTTATGCAGCCAATCAGCAGATATACAATGTTATACTTTAGGCAAATGTTATAACAAGGAACCAAACAGCAGAGGGCGACCTAGAAAAATACTTTAGACTGCAATATTATGATTTCTTTTCTGCACTGAAACATTGTGACAGAATACAGCAAAATATGGAAAAAAAGGGAAATTTTCCAGTGCTGGGTCACTACAATCTTCCCCTCTGAGAAAGAAGCCATCCTCGGCGACTGTCTAAACAACATGACTTATTTGTATAGACATAAAAAACAACACTGGGTTAAAAACAATATAGTGCAAAATAACCATGTTAAGAACACTTTGATAACTGGGTATTTGCCTTGGTAGCAAGAGAGTTCTCTGTGGGCAATTAGAACCATGGGTCCATCACAAACTCTGTGGCAGGCAACTAGGGAAATAAAAAGGCAATGTCCTCTCAGTCCATAGGCTGGGTATAGTGACTAAGGTGCTTGGTCTGAGACCAGGTGTGAGGCTTAAACGTTACATGGAATAGTTATCTAACTAACTAACTAACTAACTAACTAACTAACTAACTAACTAAGGCAATACAAATATACAGCAATAAATATATATGGCAAACATATGTACAAGCAGGTAATATATATATATGGCATACAGTACAGCATTTTCACTCTCTGTAGCATACGGTGGTGTTCCTTTTGGTTGAGCGCTCAGATCTTCTGATGGTGTTGGCTCTCTTCACCAGCTGCTTGAAACTGGAACAGATTGAGGAACTTCCGCGGAGGCGGAGGTAAGTGAAAAGCAGCATTAGAGGGTGAAAACTGGCAAAGGCATATGTAACTACTTGGTAGCTGTGGTATGAAAACGGTGTAACTCTCAAGGTGTCCTCAAAGGGGGGTTTTCTCTTGGCGGAGACACTGGTATGGCTGGTATACTTGAAAGGTGGGTGAGAAGGTGCTGTGAAAGCTGGGTATCTTTCTGGAAACATAACTTTAACCTGTTATGGTGTACAGTCTGAGGTGCCATACCAGGCTTCTTGACTTCATACACATCAGTTTTCAGGGTAAGGTAGGAAGTCACTGTGTACGTTTCAGGTTCCCATAGACAGTCCAACTTGCCCGGAGCGGTGATATTTCTTGAGCCAAACCTTGTTCCCACTTCTAGTGGAGGTTGCATTCGCTCTTTGGTTGTATGAGCCTTCTTGGGTCTTCTGCGAGCTTTTCCATCCTTCTGTCAAACAACTTTCTCGGGCATCTTGGATCCTCCTTTGGTGTTTCTTGTACCCAATCTGTATTAGGCAGAGGGTTTAATGGAGTCGGGAAAAACTTGTACCCTAAGCACGGTCTTGGGGAGTTGGACCTTGACGTCCGAACATCAAGTAGAATTGGTGAATAGCCAGTGGAAACAGTGAGTGGTTTTATTGTAGATCTCAACCATTATCTAGCAACTGTGGCCATTCTATCTTCTTAGAGTATAGAAGCTGTTCTCAACATGTTGATAAACACTTGGTTGATTTTTCTCGCATAGGCCGTTCCCCTTGAGGGTGGTATGCTGTAGTGCGAAGTTTTTTTTACATTCATGGTAGGAAAAAGTTCTTGGAAGAGGCTGAGATTCAAATGCTGGACCCGGTCTGTTTTTAATACGGACTCTGGGCAGCCATAGTGCTTCACGTACTCCCTGTAGAAGATGATGGCTGTAGTACGAGCAGTTAGTCTCTGACAGGGAAAAAACAACTAACCACTTGGAGTAGTGGTCGGACATCGTTAGGGCGTATGTATATCCAGATCTTGTTGGGGGCCAATTTCACATGGTCTAGAGCAACAAGTTGGTTTGGCCTTCGAGACGTAATGGGGTTAAAAGGGTGCTCTTGTTCCTTTTCCGGCTTTGGATATGTTGCAGAGGGGGCACTCATTTCACCAGTTCTCAATGTCGGTTCTCATGCCGATCCAATAGAATCTCTGGCGGATGGTTGCTTCGGTCTTGTAGACACCGAATGGCCGGGACGGGTACATGATGGGGCGTCGAGTACTATCTTAAGCATCACGTCTTGGGTAATGAATCTGGTGGCGTGTCTCACCTGAAACTGGATCCAGAGAGTTTTCACGATTAGGCCTTTGTTAAGAAAGAGTCTTTTTCTTTGTCTCCAGAGACGTCGTAGTTCCAGTCAGGGTATGGTTTCCTGATCCTCAACGGGATTCTAACCAGTAGAGAGGTAGTCGTAGATTTCTCCAGAACTCTGGACTCATCTTGGATAGTTTGCCATCGGGATAAGTCTTTGATAGGGATCTGACTTGAATTGAGGCTCTCTATCGGGTTTTTGGGGCGCAGTGATATTGTTCTGGTTTAGCGAATTCTCTGATAAAAAGGGAGGCATTTCCACGTCTTCCCAGTCGTCTTCCTCTGGTGGCTCCTCACCTTTTAGGTAGGCGGGTTTAACGTGTCAGCTTTTCACGTTTGTCTTGCCACTTCGGTTTTTTTGATCCCCGAAGTTAAAGCGGGGCCCAAGTCTGGATGCCCAACGTTGCTCTAAGGCCCCAAAGCTGCGGTATTGAGGTGTGCTAGCGGGTTGTTGTCCGTGGCTTTACGGTGAACGGTGTGACCGTGAGGTAATCTTTAAACTTCTCGGTGACGGCCCAACACGAGGGGCTATTTAGTTCTAGCTTGACGAGTTTATAGTTGTGGTCATTCTTTTCGCTCCCCCTCAGGCTTCGGCGGGCTTTGGGCAGTAACCCTTTCTCGGTTGTCTTGAACTTGCGACGGACTTGCTCCTAGCCCTAAAAAAACTTGCACCCGTGTATAGAAGAAATGGTGGTTTTTATAATCAGGGTAGGCCAAGATTGGAGGCGATTGTCAGCAAGGTTTTTAGGGTTTGGAACGCTGTTTCTTGCGCCCCAGACCACTCAACAAAAAAGTCTTCGGTCATTTGTGCTCTCGGGGACAACCACTGAAGTAGTTCGGTAAGTGGTTCCGATACTTGTGCAAAGTGTGGTATGAAATCGGCGGTTAATAGCCGGCAAATCCAAGAAAACTTCTTACTTCCTTAATGTTTTAGGAGTGGTCCCAATTTTCACAGCTGAGACTTTTCTCGGGGTCAGGCTGTATTCCTTCAGCACTCACGACATGTCCCAAGTAGTTTACTCGTGGCTTGAGTAGGTGGCACTTAGATGTTTTGATCTTGAGGCCATGGTCTATCAGGACCTGGAACACTTCGGCCCAATGCTTGATGTGGTCTTTGTAGGTACGGGAATAGACAATCACATCGTCCAGATAGAGCAGGACAACTTTGGAAATTTAAAAATGACCGAGGCATCGTTCCATCAAGCGCTGGAAGGTGCAGGGGCGTTACACAACCGAATGGCATTTCTTTGTGAACTCGTAGAGTTCCCATCCCGGGGTTGTAAAATGCTGTCTTCTCTCTGTCCTCAGGGGCCATTGGTACTTGCCAGTAAACCCCCTTGTGAGGTCTAGTGTCGATAAGTAGGCAGCGGTGCCCAGAGCAGCGATAGATTCCTCGATACGTGGAAAGTGGGTAGCATCTTTGTGTGTGATGCCGTTTAATTTCCTGTTAATCAACGCAAAAGCGTATGTTCCCATCCTTTTTTTTCACAAGGACCTATAGGGGCGGCCTATGGACTTTGGGCTTTCTTGTATCACCTTGGTGTCCTTATTTCCTTAATGAGTTTTTTTCTACCTGTGATAGCTGGCAGGAGGAATAGGCCGGTGTTTCTCCTTGATTGGGCGGATTATCGCCAGTGTTTATCTTTGTGCTGAATGAGGTTGGTTTTGCCAAAAATCAAGAGAATGTTTACTGAATGGGTTCATGGTGTCTCTTAGCTAATTTGCGAACTCCATTGACTTGCTCGACGGGGTATTAGAATCTCCAATGCTGAGTTCATCCCACCAGAGAGTATGGAGTGTTTGTCGGAGTCTTTACAGGAAGCTTAATAGACTTCTGGTAAGCGATAGTCTCTTCACTCAAGACATCCTCCGGATCGAGCTGGTAGATCATCGCCACAGTGGTAAACTTGTGAAGCTCGCTGGGGGAAGTCACTGAGGTTTACAAGGCGGGATGGGAACCGGGCCATTCGAGACGGTTTCGATGCTCCCCAGCTGTTTTGGGCAAGAGGTCGGCCATCAATTTCAAAAGGAGTCAAGCAGAGCTTCGTAGTCGGCATTGTCTAGTCCTGGACGAACTCGGAACCAAAATAAGGGTTTCACTGTTGGCTGGTAAAACAATTGAACGAGCGTCTCTAGTGCGGACCCCGGCAAATCTCCCACGATTCAATTAAACAAATCTCGTTGAGCTACGAGCGCTTTGATAGTCTTCTGTACCGTTTGCTATAGTGGGAGGAAGCATGGGGCAAGGAAGCATGTAAAGCATGTAAAAACTTCAGTAAATACATGATGCATTTATATTCATACCTAAAACTACAGTATGCTATCTCCCTGAACCTCTGTAACTATCACTCCTTGTCTATGCAATGTCGGTCACCAATGCGTACAGTAGGCTCCCCGTAGCCTAGTTGTTCGATGGGTTGGCCATTTTCCCGCAAACAATTTCAATTTGGATTTCCCAGCCGGACATAACACATCAGGACCCCAATGTTTTTTTCAAAAATGTGTCGGGGCACGGTAGTAACTTGAGAGCCTGTATCCACAAGGCCTTCAAGAGGTACCTTGTTATTTCCCGATGGTTACATGCGGACATGGCGAGAGGAACCTTTTTAGAACCATTGCGGTTTCCTGTGGGCCTGTGGTTCTACCCCCCCGAGTGACGGCCCTTGGACTCAGGGGTAGGCCCCGTTTAACTGGAAGCAATTGAAAACGGTGGTGTCCATGACGTCTACAGTTTGCTACAGTAAGGTCTTTCTCGTGAAGCAAATCTTTGAGGGGGGGGCCTATCAGGGTTTGGACGGTCAAGACCAGGCTTTTGGAGTTACAGTTCTGCTTACAGTGGGCTCATGTGTGAGGATGGCGTAGAGTGCCCTTTTAACTCTTTTAGAACTTGGCAGAGTGAGTCAACAACTTGGGCAAGGGTATCAGGTGTGACAGTTTGTGGTAGCAGGTGTAGTGGTCTGTTGGCTGCTTGGACAGCTTGTACGGAAGAGGCGGTAGATGGTGCAATTACTAGGATTCCACCAGCCAGGTCTGGGGAATATGAGAAGGGAAAGTAGCTGTACAAGAAGAGTCAGTCCCGATTTATCGCAATGCTAGAGCTTTGAAATCTAGAAATGGCATACTGGGATTCTGTGCGGATTAACATGCGTAGTTGACTTTGTGCCATTCTAGAGTCCACTCCTTCAATGAAAACGATCAGTAATTTATGCTCTCAGCAGCTGAAGGATCAATAGTGTCAACCTGTTGTAGGGCCCTGTAGGCGGATTGAAGAGCTAAAGCATATTCCCTGAGATTCTACTGCTTTCTGTCGTCTGTTGTAGAACTTAAGGCGGATTTCGGTTGGTGGACTGTAAACCTTCAAATTCCTTTTCTCAGGCGATCAAGGGGTTTTTTTTGACAGTGGTTTTTTTCTCAGTAGTGGCCATGAACGAACTTCCTCTTTCAGAGGAACCCTTCGAGTTGGCCCAAGAGTAGCTGTTTCCTGCTGAGCAGGGGAAAGCAGACAAGTTCGAGGTGCCGTGTAATCTTCTCCCTGAAGTCAGCTAGGTGGGGTTTTGGTTCTCCCCTATAGCTTGGGAGACTAGAAGTTCAAATAAAGAATGGTACTCCTATAGCAAAATGTAGGTGGGAAAGGGAAAGTTTTTCAATAGCAACAGTGGTTGTGCAGCAACATTAGCAAAATGAAGTAGAAGGACTACTAGGACCAGCAGAGTCATGGGTACTTGCTGTAGACATTGTGAATGAAAATAGGTGCCTGTCACTTTAAAAAAAAATTCCCCCTTTCACTATAGCGCTGCTAGGCAGGGTACCCGGTACTTGTAGTGCAACAGCTCTATCCTGTTCGTGACGCCACTTTTTCCTTCCTGGCATACTTTGGAACCCTGGGGTGGCCCCTTTAAGATGGTTGTTTGTCACGGGTAACGGTGTATGGCACGAGGGTAATATGGTGGCTAAACTTCCCCAGGGACCTGAGTATCCAAAAATTCTTCGTTTGTCCCTAGTCAAGACACCAATCACTAGACGACCAATGCCAGGGTTCGGAAACAAAGGGTTTGTTGCATTTATTTGCAGCAATAACTAGATGAGCCCTTGTATCTGGATGCAACCCGGATACAATAACTGTGATGCAGTAACAATGACTTGACTTGAGTATGATTTTTTAATAGCGGCCAGCTTTGATAATGATACAACAGTTCTCTGAGTATGTGTCAGACTCTGGTAACTTGAGATGCTGGGTAGTATTACTTTAGAAAGATAATGATTACGACCTTATTCCCCGAAGAGTGGATTCTTACACCCCAAAGGGCACAGGCTTTGAGAAAAGACCTGGTTTGAAGGACCTCTGATTCTTGAATACTGGATTTGAGGGCAGACTGAGCTACTTCCGCACGCGCTGACGCATGAGAAGTGCGTGGATCTCTGACTTGAAAGCCAGGAGAAAGGACTATGGACCGTGGGGGGAGACCCTCTATTCCCCAGACGGTCGGACAGAAGGTTTTCTGATGGACTTGCACCCTCCTGAGTAGCATTGGAGATCCTGTGTGAGTCCCTTAGGTGGTAAGAGAAAATTTAAAGGACAGGTTTGAGGTAGGCTAAAGGGGCCTAGCAGAATGGCTGAGGTGAGCCAGGGAGCAACACACACCTTGACTTGCCCGGGGACCTCGCACACCTCCCGATGGAGGAGGGAGAGACTAACTAACTAACTGCCCTAACTGCTCTGGCCAGCCGTTGGTGTTGGCATGTAGCAGAGGGGTCACATGTCAGAGAACTATTGCATCATTTTGAACGACAGGTTATGCAGCCAATCAGCAGATATACATTGTTATTTCATAGGCAAATTGTTATAACAAGGAACCAAAACAGCAGAGGGCGACCTAGAGAATACTTTAGACTGCAATTTTTATATTTTTTTTTTCTGCACTGAAACATTGTGACAGAATACAGCAAAATATGGAACAAAGAAATCTTCAGTGCTGGGTCACTACACATACGATCAGGGCCCTGGAACGATGAAAGTGGTGAAGGACCGGCGCCCTCTTTTCTGGGGTGTTCAGACCTTTTGCGTTAAATGAGGCGAATGCGGAGTCGAGGTCCATTGGTGTCCAAGTCAGAAGAACGGGTGCATCCTAACATCGGTTGCCGAAGCTTTGATAAGAGGGAGAGGAGGGAAAAAAAGGAGAGAAAAGAAAAGGAGAGAAAAAAAATCTCAACAACCCACCCCCCCCTAAAGAGTGGAGCGAAAAACTACAGCAACCACTCAGCCCAACACAAACAAGACACACAACAGAACGCACAGAGGCAGAAACAAAGTAAGCAGAACGTTGCGTCTGCGCATAACTCCACAGTAACTTTCGTGAACAAGAAACCTACTAGGCTAAAAACCACCCAGGCAAGCGGTTACTACCACTGGGGTAATGTGAGGTAATGCTTATCGGAGCATAGAGGGAAACTCCTCCAACCACTGACTATAACTTAGAGAAATTGCAAACAAACAAAAGTAACCGGTATTCTTATGACAATGACATGTTGTGTATATGGGCCTACGACCGAACAACTGTACTGGGCGTGTGAAGATGTCAACACAAAGGAAGACCTTGTTGACTAACCCGCGCCCAACAGAATGACAATAGGGGGATCCACACCACCCGCTCACAGACCCTCAAAGTCCAGTCGGTCCTAACTAGTAGAAAAAGTCCCAGAGAAAGGAACATGCTAAGACAGAACCTACAAGTAGAGTGCTAACGAGAGACGAGCCGAATTTGTCTGGAGTCTGTGTGCCGCTGGGTTTCAGGGTTTGATGCACACCCCTTGCAGTTCTGACTCTCAGTCACACTCACTCCGTGAGCACTGGACTCGGTATACATGTGGGAGTAACTTTCAACTGTCTCTCTGTTGAGAAACGTCAAAGTGGGCCATTCCCGGTGAAACACGACAGTTCTCTCCAGGTGCAGCACCGCGCAGAAAAGGTGGGATATCCTCCGGTGAGTGCGGACTGTCAGAGTCTGTTTTAGGTAAACGGACATGAAGCCAAAGGGTACCACCCAGTGGAAGGGAACATTTTTTATCACGCAGTGCATCCCAAGAGATGGCTTACAGGACGCTCTCTGGGCTAAGAGTAAGACGCGACATAAAGGTCCCTGCCGGATCCTAATGGGAGCGCCCTTGTAGGTCAGCGAATGAGTCTGCAGCCTGGCTCGTATGAAAATGTCCTCCATCATAGCGAGAAAAAATGAACTCGACCCAAACACACGACCATCCCGTGGTCATTGCATCAACTAGGGGTTTGGCGGGGCCGCAACGCCCATAGGACTCTATTCCAGTTCAATATAGCCAGGCGGACGACCTAGGAGGTCATTAATATAGTACATGCATAACTGCATACAGTCGGCCGTTTGAGACAGGCTTCGGGGAGGCCCAGATGCGCAAGTTATTGAGTTCTGACTACGTTTTCATACGCCAGGTGCAGTTAGTATGGATAATATTTGAGCAGAATGTTGCGCCACCATGCGTCATGAAACCCGTCCAAGATCACGGAGGTCTGGCTCGGCGCTTGGTCCTAGCCTCATTCCACTTTGGTACGTACAGAGGTAATTTCTGTACGAAATTGAGCGAACTCTTGCTCATCATTTTTCTTGACCATCAACCGCTCAGATATTGCTGAGTATTCGGCCCTTGAGCCGGGGAGCGACTGTATAGTTTGATTCAGGTCAGCCAGAGTCACGACTAGGTTATTTCATCTCGCACAGCAGGAGTGATCATCTGCATAGGAAAAGACATGCGCCCTTCGGTCAGCTGTGGATGTGCGGTGCTCCGAAGATCAAAAGGGGACCCCCTCAACTGGCAGTAGCATGAGCGGAAAAGTGAAGTAGACTGAGGTAGCACACTGTGTCCCCCATGGGGCCTATCCGAAGACAGGTGCCAGGTGCAGGTAGAATTAGGGACACCCAGTAGTTCCGTGGGTGGTTGGCGGATTGTGCATTGGCGTTGATGCCGCCCAAGAGGACCCAGTGGACCAGGCAGGGATCCTGTCACAATGGGGTGAAGCCCCGAGGGTCTAGCAAGATGGGGAACCACGGTGATTCTGTGGGTTAGATGGCTCCCTCCAGATGACTGCCAAGGGGATCCAGCGGTCCCTTAGCTGGTGGAGTAGGGGCCAGGGCCCAGAGAGGAGACTCCCTTTGCAAACGGTCGCCTCTAAGCCTCCTGTGGTTTTATGGCCCATCATTGTCCAGAGAGGAAGGTGAGAGGGGCCCACAGGGGTGTGAGGGAACCGCTATGGAATCCCCCTGTAGTAAGCCTTGGGGGGCCCGTCCACAGGACCCATGAGTGCCTGAGCTGTGCCGGGGCCTGGCTGCTGGCTATGCCGGGACCCTTCTGGTTGTGGCGGCAGTACAGTCCGTGCGCGGCTCTCAGTCGCCGCGGGCAGTGACTCACTGCGCGGCGGGATCGCAATCAGACGCGGCGACTTCCGTCCCGGACTCGGGACGCCAGAGGAAGACAGGCTGTGCACCGGAACTACTTCCCTGCCTCCGCCGGTGAGTATGAGCCAGGAGGTGTCGCGGCGTCCTCACAGGATGGCGGGCGGTGACAGCGAGACGCTCCTCTCCGGCAGTAGGCTTCCGTCTAGGGAGTCAGAGAGGGACGCCTGCGGTGTATAACTTTGTTCCCCCTCTGTTTAACATTGTTCCTTCTTAGTTCGCTCTGTCGTGTACATCATTCCCCTCTGTTATACATCGTTCATCTTAGTTCCTCCTATCGACTTTAGTTCCTAGTAGCCTCCTATCAACTTTAGTTCCTCCTGTTGTACACATCATTCCCCTCTGATATACAGTAGTGCCCTCTTTAGTTCCTCCTGTGCGTATACATCGTTCTCCTCTGATATACATTGTCCTCTTTAGACTCCGTACCTGGTCGTATACATCAAGTCCCCTCTTGATATACATCGTTCCTCTTTAAGTTCTTCCTGTCGTATACAATCATTCACCCTCTGATACATCGAGTCCTCTTTTGTTCCTCCTGTCGTGATACGTTGTTCCTTCAGATACAGAGCAGACATTCCCCTGGTTTCCATTGGGCACTGGAAGGATCTGGTGACCCAATGAGGCCGGGAAAATCCCCAATGATTAATGCGGCAGTCCATAGAACTCAAGCATCAAAGGGTTAAAAGAGCAGGGATTGGAGGCTCATCCGTCCCTGGCAATCAATAGAGACTTCTCTAGAGAAGAGTGTTATCAAAGCTGGGAGCACGTAAACCCCCCCGTTTAGCCAGCAGTGTCTTTTGTGTCGCTGCCGACAGAGTACACACAAATGCCTCTATCTTTTTGACGACGCCTGATCGTGTTCCCCTACCCCCCTGTCTGCAGTGGATGGGCAAAAGATGTCGAGCTGCCTAGATAGAGGGTTTAGCGGCTCCCTAGTGTGTGAGGTGTGGCTAGGGCAACGAAGCTGTTGTTTAATAGGTGAAGTTATAAGCAGTCCTCCATAGAACGGGCAGGGACAAGAAGAAGCATCCGATCCCCACTGTTTAACCCTTGATTGCCTCAGTCGGACCTCCCGCCATGACAAAAGGGATTCCCCAGCCTGGGGAATGTCTGTACAGATCAGCCTGGGCGCCTATAGATTAGCCCTAAAGCGTCTAATATAGGAATCTGCAGTTAGGCATACTGTGTAGATTACACAGACCACTGACAGCCAAGTCCTGTTCATACTAGACATAGAGCATAATATATTAGCAAACCGGAAGTATACCGATGAGTAACAGTCAATATATTAAAAAAGAGTAAAAACAAAGTGGTACAATAAGTTGTCCCTTAGTGGGCATAAAGAAAAAGGAAAAAGACATAAAAATGTACAAAAAATAAATAAAAATAAATGTTCTAAAAAGTTATTGGTCATACACGAGCATAAAAACCCTACACAGATTACGGCATCCAACGACAATAATAACATTTAGAATAATCTAAGAGATGTTTGTTCTATTTAGTCCTAAAAATGTGAATGAGTTGTACCAAATAATTTTCTAAAAAGCAATGCAGAAAACACTGCAAATATTTATTTGGGCGGAATTCGTGCTGTACTTTGCGTGTAAACTCAAACTACGCCCCCCAAAAATACAGACTTAGTAGGCCACATAAAACAAGTCCTCCATACAGCTGCATAACAATTGATTTGTAGGGGTTAAACAATTGGTCTCATTTATCAAAACGGTCTAAAATAATAGCTGTTGTTGGTTGCCCATTAGGCAACCAATTAGAACTCATAGCATGGTTAAAAATATAACAGGACACTAGACTTCTAGCACAGCCCTGTTCATACGTGTCGTCCATAATTTGCACCATATAATAGCATTGGAGGGATGTTCCCATCTTGTCTTCTGAGACCTCGTCCTGTTTTTGTTCTGACCTCATGGAACAGACAGGCTAATAGGACAGATTATAGAACATACTGGATACTAGAGGGGACATTAGGTACAACTTATTTAAATGTCAAACAAATAGATCAAAGGCATTTGCGCCAATAAGATATAAACGCACTCTAATAATGGCCGCTGACAACCAGAGTTTCATTAAATTAATTGGATGTTCTGATACTTCACAATGCTCGTTCTTCTGACGAACAACACGGGAACTGCTGAACACGCCCATATAACTTCTAGGGTCTTAATTTATTAAAAACTGTCTAATTAAGAAATTGTCTTTGTTGCCTATAACAACCAATCAGAGGCCAGCTTTAATTTTTTTAAATCCTCTAAAACAATGAAAGCTGAGCTCTGATTGGTTGCTCTGGGCAACAGACAGGCTACATTCACACGGCTTAAATTGGGGCGTATTTCGCCGCGTATTTTGCAGCGATTACTGCGCTCTAATTACAAACGAAGTATACGCACCCAGCTCAATCTATGGTAATCCACAGTTCTCATAAAGAACTATGGATTACGCCTCCTCTACCCAGAGCGTACATTGTAACAACCGACCACGGAGGGGGGGGGAAGGGTACAAAAGGAGAGATAATGACATGTCATTTATTCACAGCGCTTATGAATGTCTATGGGAGCGGTGGGCTGCCGGCCCCCCTGCATCGCGGGAGTACGCGAGCTCCCATACACTCGGCGTAATTGAGGACCGAACTGTATGCCCTGCAATTAGCCGTGAGGAACTTAAGCCTTCAGGGAACTGCAAACAACGTAATTATTCCAGGCCTGTATATTGACCCAAATTTGGAACGCCCACTTATTCAAACAGCGCTAATGAAAGCGTATGCCATTCCGTGCATATGTGTGCCTCAATACGCCGTTTGTGATCTGTGTGAGTTTCAATTGCAATAATAAGAAAGTACTTGGAACATAATGTTGGACCTAAAACATCATGAGAGGTGAATGTAGAGAATTATTTAGAAGAATTTCAGATTTGAGCCCCTTTATATCATATGTATATTTATATGTAATGTTTTTACACTAACATAGTTTGGAAGACCTGTACGCAAACTCAAGTTCTCCAAGTGTCCACCTATTAACCTCCACAGTGTTTCCCAGGTCCAGTTCATCAGCCTTGTGTGTAGCTTCCCCTAGCAATTAAGTCAATTCCACAGCACATGAGAACTTTATCGATACAAGAGCCGAGAAGGAAACGTCCCTAATATCCTTATGATTTGAGGTAGTATGTAGGAAAATCTAATGCTATATTAACAACTAGCATACACAGATATATAACCAGGAGAGATACAGAGTCTGCATAGAAGACGGATAAAATATATTTTTTAATCAAGATTTATTTTGAGTTTGATTAGCCTTCAGAGAGAAAAACTGTATCATAGCCACATATCTTTGACTGTGATAAAGTTTACCTATAGATAAACTATTACATATCCTAATTTCTGTGGACATCTTGGGTTCAGCATTTCAGACACATCCATTTCCAGCAGCTACATAATGTTGATGGAGTCTTCCACCTTCAGAGATTTGGGGCCAGGGGTGTAACTAGAGAAGCCAGGGCCCCAAAGCAAACTTTTGGATGGAGCCCCCTACCCCACCCCCCCCCCCCTCTCCCCTCTCGCCCACCTCCCTGACCACGAACATTTACCAGAACATGCAGTTATTAGATAATACAAGGGGCAAATACCTCACCATAGAAATCACCATCATACTGCTACCAAACAAATCCACTATACCGAAACCAATATTACCAATAACCCTACTACATATAGACCTGATTATACCTCCAGAACACAACCACAAATTACCACCACAAAGTGACTGAATAATACCCCTACACTATTACTGATCAGTACACAAAGACCAATAGTACCGCCATATAGTGACCATATAGTGGTATATACTAGTGTACACAGGCTCTGCAGACTGTATATAACCACCATACAGTGACCATATAGTGGTAGACACCAGTGTACACAGGCTCTGTAGACTGTATATAACCACCATACAGTGACCATATAGTGGTAGACACCAGTGTACACAGGCTCTGTAGACTGTATATAACCACCATACAGTGACCATATAGTGGTATATATGTGATTACAGTGTAGTTACATCTTGTGACTCACAGGTGACGTCTCTCTGACGAGTCGTTGACTTTCCCCTTTGTTCTGCATCCGGTCCAGTCCGCCATCATGATGACGTCTCCCGACCACTTGTCCCTGGAGATTTAGACACAAATATCTTAGAATCCTGACTTTTCCAACACCTACCCCCCTGGCTATATGGGGTCCATTTAGGCAAGGTTTAGGTAGCCAATAGAGTCCCCATATAGGCAGGCAGGCTTTAGGTAGCTATAGGGAGCCATACAGGTAGATAGGGGTTAGCTGGGCTATAGGGGCCATATAGGTAGGGTTTAGGTAGCTAAACGGGCCTCATATAAGTAAACAGGCAGGCTTAGGGGGTATATAGGCAGACAGGCTTCACGGTAGCTATAGGGCTATTCAGGCAGGCAGACTTAGAGCTATATAGGCAGCCTTTAGGGGGCAGCCTTTTTTTTTTAGGGGGCTATATAGGCAGGCTTGGGGGTATAAAGGCAGGCTGGGGGTATAAAGGCAAGCTAGGGGGCTATATAGGCAGCCTTTAGGGGGCTATATAGGCAGCCTTTAGGGGGCGTATACAGGCAGCCTTTAGGGGGCGTATACAGGCAGGCTTCGGGGGTATACAGGCAGGCTTCGGGGTATACAGGCAGGTTTAGGGGGTATACAGCAGGCTTAGTGGGTATATAGCAGGCTTAGGGGGTATACAGCAGGCTTAGGGGGTATACAGCAGGCTTAGGGGGGTATACAGCAGGCTTAGGGGGTATACAGCAGGCTTAGGGGGGTATACAGCAGGCTTAGGGGGTATACAGCAGGCTTTGGGGGGTATACAGCAGGCTTAGGGGGGTTTACAGCAGCTTAGTGGGTATACAGCAGGCTTAGGGGGGTATACAGCAGGCTTAGGGGGTATACAGCAGGCTTCTGTGGGTATACAGCAGGCTTAGTGGGTATACAGCAGGCTTAGGGGGGTATACAGCAGGCTTAGTGGGTATACAGCAGGCTTAGGGGGGTATACAGCAGGCTTAGTGGGTAAACAGCAGGCTTAGGGGGTATACAGCAGGCTTAGTGGGTATACAGCAGGCTTAGGAGGGTATGCAGCAGGCTTAGGGGGATATACAGGGAGGCTTAGGGGCAGGTAAAATAAGAAATAGTCTACTTACCTCGGTCCACGCTCCCCTGATGCGCCGCGCTGCAGCCTTTCTGCAGCCTCAGTGCTCAGCGTGGGCGGCGCGGTGATGTGACGTCACCGCGAGCGCCCACGTGATCACAGAGGGCTGGCAGGGGAAGTAGCAGAGCGGAGCGATCGCCGCTCCGTTCTGCTATCTCCGGCCAGCGCTGCCTCTGAACGCTTGGGCCGGAGGGCCCGGGCGTTCAGAGGCAGTATGCGCCGGGCCCCGCAGCTCCGCGCCCGCCACAGTGAATTAGTATGTTCACTGCCGGCGGGCACAGGGGCTTAGCTACCAAGGTAGCGGACGCGGTAGCAGCTGCCCCGGGGCGCGGGCCCCCCTAAGCGCACGGGCCCCGGAGCAACTGCTATCCCTGCTACCCCGGTAGTTACACCCCTGTTTAGGGCATAGGATACAGATAGACATGGGTCCTACAATCTCGATAGATGTATATTATAAGCAGAATGGATTGTACTGAACTAGTGATGTTGAATGTGGCTCCATCAGTGTCTGTCAAATGTCTTTGCCCCCACAGCTGCCCCAGTCACTTGTATATGCTGCCACCAATGGTGTAACTATAGGGTGTTGCCCCAGTTGTGACTAGGTCCCATCATTCAGGGGCCCTGCAGACTCACTGAGCACACAAGGTCCTGATGTTTTCTAATATCAGAAAGTTGTGTGCTTGCATTAGTCAGACGGTGACAGCTCACTGGCCCTGGGGCTTCTATCCATCCTAACAAGTCTGCCCGGTCAGTATGGGACCTTGCAGCAGAGCTCAGGGTCTTCGATCACCCAGTGACACTCACCCTGGCAGGACAGACAGGTATCATCCCTTCAGTCCCTCCACTATTCACTGCTGTCAGTCAAGAGATTCTGCAGCATCCTTCCTGGGTCCCTGTTCTGTGTAATTTGTGCTGAGTTTAGAGCTGATGCTCCGGACCTAAGATCTAGAGAAACCAGAAATGAGGAATGTAAGTAAATACTTAGGTGACTTCTTCTTGCTGCCTGATCTGGGGTTTGGATTAGTTTTGAGATCAGATCTGGGGTCTAAATTAATTTGGTGTATAGTTTCGGTCTGATTAATTTAGGGGTTCGGGTGTGAGGGTCTGAATTCTTTAAGGGATGTAAAGTCGTCTTTCCTCTTTAGTGTATTTTTATTGTGCATGGATAGTAGTGTCTGTAAAAGCATCTTGCTGGAAAATTGTGCACAGGTTGTGCTTTTTATACTGCGAGGGGCCTCAACTCTTACAGTTTTCCAAAACGCTGGAGGGAAATAGGTGTAGATGTCTAGAAACAAAGGCTCAGACATAGTGGGGCTGAACATGTTTTGTCCTCTGCACTTACTGTTGGGTCCACATCTGTCCTGGAAGCAACAACTGTAGAGAATGTGTTTATTCGTGGATTAGCCCATTAAACTGAAAAATACTTAATGTCCAGCACATATTTTAGTTTTTGCCTCTTTGTGTTTGAACAGTCGTAACTTTTTAATTTTTTCAATGACGCAGTTGTATGAGGCCTCGTTTTATTCGGGACAAGTTGTACCCTTTGGGGGAATAGTATAAATTCACTTATAAATTATTGTAGAATGTTTTTTCATTTTTTTTTACACCATTCACATTTCACACTTAAAGAGGTTGTCTCACTACATCAATTCAGCCCTGAGTTCAAAGTGAAACCAAGAAAACAGGAGTGTGTTTACTGGCTTCCACTAGACTGCAGTAGAAGCCAGATCTGTAGCTACAGCAACTTGTCCTGGCAGCCTATCAGGAGAGAGTAAACAGGTCTGTAGCTATAGTGATCTGAGGAGCTGATGCAGCCCATACAAGAGGGGATATCTCAGAATAGGTAGGACACTGTTAATGAACATATATTGAAAAGTGACTTGTTTTTGCAAGATCTTTAACATTAAAAGCAATCCCTGTTGTGAGACAACCCCTTTAAGATTAGATTAAGTTACTCTTAAATGAATAAGATTAAGTTAGATTAATGCTGCAGTTTATTATGGTCATGTGGATACCTAATATATGTAGGTTTTTTTCTTTGTTTGCACAATTATTTTTATTAAATATTTATTTTTATTTTATTATTTGATTTAGATTTTTTTACTTTTTTCTAATTTATTTTTTACTTTTTTTTTTAATCCCATGAAGGGATAATAGTTTTACATATTTTTATACTTAGTAAAGTATTAGCATATTCATATATGCTAATACACTATAATCTGTGTCAGTTTGAACCAGTCTGCCCTGATCCCTGGCTTCATACACCAACAGCTCTGGGGCTACTCTAAGTCCCCAGGGCTGACTGTGCAGCCATTCCCCGAGCTCTGTCGGGTCACTGGAGTACCCGATCACCCGACAGAGCAGGGAAAGCCCTTTGATTATGCTGCGGTCACTGACTGCGGCAATCAAAGGGTTTAGTGCCGGGGCGCGGAGGTGTCCCCCGCTTCCCAATGCTTGCAGAGACTGCACTGCAAACAGGGCTTTGAACTTCAGCTCTTTTCACAGCGCAGCTGTGGTGTCAAGAACCACGAAGCCCAGTGTCTACAGCGATGCCAAATGACGATGTTGCAGATGAATGACCTGCACCACCCAATGCTGAAAGTTGGTGGGCGGTTGTTAAGGGGTTTGAGGACCAAAAAGCAACAGAGAAGCCTAAGGCTATGTCTTCATAGAACTGGTTTTGATTGGATTTAGTATTTAGAATCTGCAAAAATTCCAACTGTAACCAGTACTGCATAAAGAGCAATAAAACATCTGTGCAGTGCTGCGAATTTGCACAGAAAAACGCAGTTTTTGAATTTTCTAGTACATTGAAGTGTTCTACACGTTCTATATTCCGGCAGAAGTCGACAGATAAGAAATCCGACAATAGAAATTCCGAGCTATGTAGACTACACCTCGGATTTCATATTGAGGTCTATGAAGCTCTGGTTGCAGTCGGATTTTTGGCGGATTCTAAATACTGAATCTGTTGAAAATCCGACCAGGAACCAGTTCTTTGTGGATGAGGCCTTAGATAACCAGGAACTATGCCGAGTTCTATCTGGGGAGCTGTGAATTTCTGTCCAGTAGTAGAAGCCTATTCTGTGGAAGTTTATCAGACAAATCTAGGTTTGGTAGATACCAGGAGAAAGTTCTGTCTGAAAGCAAAGGTCTGCTAAGAATTGTTGGTTGACGGCTATTTCCCTGGTTGATCAGTAAAAGAAAACGTCCATCTTGTGGATTTCCATCTTTATAGCAACAGTTTGATATAAGTTGATTCTAAGTCTGAGGAACAATGTTATTTTGTCCAAGTCCCATAAGCTTCTAATAGAAAAACTGTGTGTATTCAACAGTATAGGGGAAAAACACTGGTGCAATTGATCCAGCTCTCAAAAATATAAATAGAAATTCCAAATGTTTATTAATTACCGAAAAAATAAAAAGATATAGTGAGCGAACATTTCTGCAAATGTATCAAGCACAATATGAATACAGGCAGTCCCCAACTTACAATGTTTCGACTTACGTCTGTCCCCTAGTTGCAAACGGAGACTTATGTGGCATGCTGGCACTTATAGATCCATGTTTCACAGCAGATAGCAGCGTTGGAATGACAAGTTCCAGCATGCACAGCAGCACATGAGGTGAAAATGAGGTGAAATCTTCTTAACAGGGGCACAGACTGCAAAACCAATGTAAAATTCCGTCCCTGCACTATGCAAAAAAAGAAACCTTTTGTGCTGGAGTTACATTTAATAAATATACCTGTTCCGACCTACATACAAATTCAACTTAAGAACAAACCTACAGTCCCTATCCCGTTCATAACCTGGGGACTACCTGTACAAACCTTACCAGCCAGAAAAACACATATGGATAGTTGCTTACACATTTCAGAAAACGTTCCTTAGACTTTTTTCTATTCAGCAGTACAGTATAGTATATTGCATTTTTCCCGCTTAATGTTACCATTAGCGCACGGTCAATTCATTGTGCCCTCTTCCATATTTGTTACTTACAGGGATTTGGGAATTTGCAAAATATGTACAAAAATGACAGCAAAATCCAAGACATTATCTTATCTGGATTTCCAGACCTACAACATTTCCGAGGTTTATTCTTCATGATATTTCTGTTTATCTACTTATTTATAGTTCTGGGTAATGGGCTGATACTACTCTTGATCTTGCTGGAGCCCAGTCTCCGGTTACCCATGTACAGTCATATGAAAAAGTTTGGGCACCCTATTATCTTAATCATTTTTAGTTCTAAATATTTGGGTGTTTGCAACAGCCATTTCAATTTGATATATCTAATAACTGATGGACACAGTAATATTTCCGGATTGAAATGAGGTTTATTGTACTAACACAAAATGTGCAATATTAGTTATTAGATATATCAAATTGAAATGGCTGTTGCAAACACCCAAATATTTAGAACTAAAAATGATTTAGATTAATAGGGGTGCCCAAACTTTTTCATATGACTGTACTTCTTCATTGTAACTTTGTCCTGTGTAGAAATCTGTTATACGGCTCTCTCTATCCCGAAAATGTTCGCCGATCTATTGCCTGAGAAGCAGAAGACACCTTTGGGTGGTTGCCTGTTACAAGCTTATTTCTTACTTGTCCTGGGAGTTGCAGAATGTTACTTGCTTACATTAATGTCCTTTGACCGGTATCTGGCCATCTGCAAACCTTTGCAATATTCCAAGTTAGTCCTCGTGTGTCTTCTGTGGTCGCTGTATTCTCCAGTGATGGAGACGATTCAAAACTCTTGTCTTCCTTTCTGTGGTCCAAATCATATAGAGAATGTCTTCTGTGATTTTCCTCCTCTGATAGATTTAGCGTGTTCGGACACCACATTACTGAAGATGATGGAGTCCGCACTCAGCTCATTGATCCTGCTGAACTTTTTCTGTGTTCTTCTTTCTTACATGAAGATTATATTTGATATTCTGAAAATGAAGTCTTCAGCTGGACGTCAGAAAGCCTTCTCTACGTGTGGAGCGCATATTATTGTTGTTGTGTTATTCTTTGGCAGCATCGGTTTCATGTATATACGTATAGCCAAGTCCTATTCTCCAGACTACAACCGGGCTGTCGGGCTCACCTTTGCTGTCTTCATTCCCTTTGCTAACCCTGTCATATATGGCTTGAGAAACAAGGAAATTAAAAAATATGTTAATGTGTAAGTTGGAGAAAATGACCTCGCTCTGATTGGTTGCTATGTGCAACAAAGAAAGTCTTAGACCTAGACAGTTTTCATACATGAGGCTCTAGGTTCATATTACTAGATATTTTGGGAATATTGTTAGAATAGCGCCACCTGCATTTCCTTTTTTTTTTTATAAATATATTTTATTTGGTACATCATAGAACAAAGGCAGCATACCATACCATATAAAAACAGTACAGTAACCAGTACAACAATTATTTGACAAACATCACGTACCAACATTTTCCAAATATATTGCATGAACTGTAATTTCTATGTAATTAAGAGATATTAATTAAAGACTGTGTAACCAGCATATTGAGTCTGACTCTTTTTAGGTACACTTGTTGGTTTTCATATGGTGAAGTAAAGTTTGCTAAATAGTCAATTTAGTATAAGGAAGAAGGTAATTCACAGTTCACAATCCACATCATGCATAAACATAATAATAACCTAAACATTAACATAACCAGCCAGGATTTAACATAATATTTTTTAGTTTTCCTGTACACGAACCCACAAATTAGAGTGAAAAAGTAATGCTCACGTTCATTTTGTCTATAACGGTCAATATATATGTTACCCCACTTATTCATGTGGAGGATTGCAGTCTTCGCAATGTCCCCATTAGTGATTCTTTCAAACACCAGCTGGTATATTGGAAAACATCTTTTAGTCAATTTATTTCAGACTTTGTATAAAATCTCTCTAAGAAGGGTCTCCATTTTTTCCCCAAAAAATTTTGCCATTTTTTCTTTGTGCCGTTCCGTATATAACTGGTCGGCTAAAGCATATAATTTGATTTGTTCTATTACCATGGCAAGCTCTGGAACCCTAGGATCCAACCAGTTGATCAATGTGCATCTTTTGGCTACCAAGTAATATGTGGACAATTGCTGGGAGTCTGTTTGCTTGGTGTGATATCGATTCCGAATTGTTCCCATCCCGCCTATGCAATATGAACACTATCTGTGAGATGGTGATTGGTCTTGCCCCTTTTTTGGGGACAATGAGCCCCCAAAATTTTTCCCAAGAATGTTTTGATCTTTGGGACATGCCCAAAAAGTCCGTGGTATAGATTTGTCTTGGCTCATAAATTTTGGGCAACCCAATTTTTTTTTTGGGAGTTGGAGGTATACCCAAAAGCTAAAAGCTGCATGGGCTTTTTTTAAATTTCGATTCTCCCCATTTTTCATTAATAAACTGTTTACGGATCAGGTTTCCAGCCCGAAACAATCTGCTCCTTTTCTTCTCCCCCCAAACCCAATTCCCCCCATTTCTTAAACCCTCTTCCTACCCCGGAGATAATTTTTGGGTCCAAAGACAAGCTTATATTTAAGAATGGGTTTTTTTATTCAGGCAGCCCCCGTCAACCCGGGTCAAAATCATTTTTTCCCTTTTTCCCTTTTTTTACCTCTTGTATTTCTGTGTAAAAAAGGGGAATTTTGATTTCGGGGGTATTGCAGTGTCTGGGTTTTTGGGGTTTATTGAATTCTAAATTTTATTTCTTCAAACGTTTTCCATCTTTTTTTTGGGTGGAATAATTAAAGGGGTTGTTTCGCTAAAAGGGGTTTGGGTTTTTAAATTTAAAAGTAGGAGTGCATCAGCTTTTTAAAATACTATACCCCAAAAAACCTTTGATTTTTATCTCACTGGCTGTCAGTGTGGTGATCATCAGTTCTCAATACAGGTGGGCACAGGCCCCTCGCCAAGTAGCTTCTTTTAGGGAAAGGGGGGGGGAGGGCTCTGACTTCTGTGTCTGGTAGCTGTGCTGCCTGGTTTAACCTTGTGTGTCCCTTTCCCCCCCTGCTCTCTACACGGGATTGAGGAGAGCAGAGGTAAAAAGTTTGATTGTGGTCAGTACGATGTGACACAGTGAAGTGTGTTAAAAAAATCATGATGTGTCTGGGGGACCCTTTGACTTTTACTAATAGAAAGATCAGGGGGGCATGTAAAACAGTTCTTTTCCCCTTCCCTGCTCTGCTGTTTTTTAGTGACACATCGGGGATTATAGTAACATTTCCCACAGTGCCCTGTGTCTGTTCTGACAAGGTTTGTTTGTTGTTGTTTGGATGTCCATGGAGATTTGTTTGCTAAGCGGGGGGTTTATAGGACCTTTTACATCCCCCAAATTGCTCTGCTATTAGCATACACAGCTTCACAGCCCCTCCCCCACTCATAGATAAAGGCCTCTCCCTGCTGTTCCTGACCTGTGGAAAAGGAGCAGAAAAAAGCTCGGCCACACAGCCGCACAGTGCAGTGTTTCCAGCAGTGAGCAGCGGGTTCTGGGCAGGCCACAAAAGGGTTTTAAAACTTTTGGGTAGCAAACCCCCCGGCCCTCCCCTGCTGTTATAGAAGTTTTGCAATTGAGGAGGAGAGCGGTCTGTGTGCTGAGGTGGGGGAAAAGGGGGGAGGGAAGAGCAGACAAGAAGCACGCCCCTGAATTCAAAAATCATAGGGGTTTTTTTTGGGGGGGGGGAAACACTGAGGTAGGCGGGAAAACCCTGTAGTGGACAACCCCTTTAAAATTACCCAAACGCGTCTATCCCACCCTCCATGTACAAAACCCACGTGCTTTTTTTCTTCCGGCGGGAAAATTTTCCCATGACCCCTTATGGGAAGGTGTTTAGAAATTCTGAAAGCAAACCCAAAATTCTTTTTTTAACCCCTTCCAAGAAAGGTATTGTGTCTCTTAATAAATTGAAAATTTTTTTTTTTTTTTTTTTTTGGGGGGGGTTTTTTCCCAAATTTGAAAAATGTAGAATACTGGGACGGGCGTTCCCCTGCTGACTTTCTTCTAGAGCCCAAATCCGAATAAAAAATTCGTTTGGGTGTATCCAGTCAAAAAATATTTTGGGTTTTAAACAGGTTTAATGTTTTAACTGCTTTAAATTTTTGGAAAATTTTAAGGCCTATTTCCCGCTTTTCTGGTTTTGGGGCTTTGAAAGGGCAATTTTTGGCCTTTTTCCTTTCCAGAAAAATTCTATCCCAAATTTTGTTGTATATCTTAATATCTTCATGCTAAAAAGGAAAAGGGGGGAATCGCCTGCATTGGATTTTTAAAAAACTTTGCGAAGGAGTAATTTTGACGAGTTATTTTTCGTTTTTTAAGGGGGAAAAACAAAAAAGGTAGATCTTCCCTTTTTTGCATTTCCCTTTCTGAATTTTCTTTCAAAGGTGGGTTAAAATTAAGTTATAGAGTGAAGATGGCAAATTTCCTTTTTTTTTTTTCCCCAAAAATTTTTTTAAAAAGTCTGAAACCCTGACCCCTTTTTCCCCAAATTCCCCCTTGTTTCTCTGATTTTTTCTTTTTCCCACAAGTTCCACTTTTTGCGATTTTACGGAACCCTGAGAAAGCTCATAATTTTTTGAAGCATTCAAAAACTGAAAAGGGGTCACCTTAAAAAAGCATGTCACCCCCCGGAAAAACGCTTTTTAATTTTTAATTTCCCTTTTTTTCCCTATCAAAATTTCCCCTTATGGGTTTCTGGGATTGTTCTAGAAATCGCAGAAAAAGGGCAAAGCGTAAGTTTAAAAAAGTAGGGGCGTTTGTGGGCATCCCTGTCTTGTTTCCCTTTTTTAAAAAAATTTTTTTTAAACCGGGTTTTTATAACCCCCGGGTTTTTATAAAAAAGGGGTTAAAGGGTTTTCCCCTTTTTTCCCCCCCCCCCAAAAATTTTTTCCCCCCCCCAAAAAAAATTTTTTTTTAAAAAAAAAGGGGGGGTTTTTGGGGTTTTTTTTTTTTTTTCCCCCCAAAACCCCCTTTTTTTTTTTTGGTTTTTTCCCCCCCTTTCCAAACCCCCCAAAAATTTTTAAAAAGGGGTTTTTTAAATTTTGGGCCCTTTGGCCTTTTTTTTTTTTTTGGGGGTTTTCCTTTTTCTTTTTTTTTCCCCTTTTTAAAAAAAATTTTTTTGGGGAAAAAAAAATTTAAAAACCCCTTTTTTTTTTTAAAAAAAAATTTTTTTTAAAAAAAATTTTTTTTTAAAACCCCAAAACCCAAAAATTTTTTCCCCCGGAAAAAATTTTTATTTTTTTTTCCCCCTTTTTTTAAAAAAAAAATTTTTCCCCCTTTTTCCCCCCCCCTTTTTTTTTTTAAAAATTTTTTTCCCCAAATTCCCAATTTTAAAAAATTTTTTTTATTAATTTTTTTAATTTTTTTTTGTGGAAAAAAAAAAAGAAAATTTAATTTTTTTTTCCCCCAAAAAAACTTTTTTTTAATTTTTTTTTTTTTACAAAAAATTTTCCCCCAAAAAAAAAATTTTTTTTTTTAAAAAAAAAAAAAAACCCCCTTTTTTTTAAATTTTTTTTTTTAAAAAAAAAAAACCCCCCCCTTTTTTTTTTAAAATTTTTTAAATTTTAAAAAAAAAACCTTTTAATTTTTAAAAACCCCCCAAAAAAAAGGGGCCCCCGCCCAACCCCGGGAAAAACCCCAAAAATAATTTTCCAAATTAAAACCCCCCCAACCAAACAAATTTCCCCCAAAAAAAAACCCCTAAATTTTTTTTTTAAAAATTTTGGGCCCCCCCAAAAAAAAAATTTTAAAAATTTAAAAAATTTTAAATTAAAAAAAAAAAAGGAAGGGGACAAATTTTAAAAAAAATTTTCCCCTTTTTTTTTCCCAAAACCCCCCCCCACCAAAACCCCAAAATTTTTTTTCCCCACCTTTAAAAAAAAAAATTTTTCCCCTTTTTTTAAAATTTTAAAATTTTTTTTTTTAATTTGGGGTTTTTTTAAAAACCTTTTTTAAAAAAAAACCCCCTTTTTTTTAAAAAAAAAAAAAAACCCCCCGGGTTTAAAACCCCCCCTTTTTTTCCCTTTTTTAATTTTTAAAATTTTTTCCCCTTTTTTTTAAAAAAACCCCCCCTTTTTTTTTAAAAAAAACCCCCCAAAAAAAACCCCTTTTTCCCCCCCCAAAAAAAAAAAAATTTTTTTTTTTAAAAATTTTTTTTTTGGAAAAAAATTTTTTTTTTAAAAAAAAAAAAAAAACCCAAACCCCCCAAAAAAATTTTTAAAGGTTTTTTTTCCCCCAAAAAACCCCTTTTTTTAAAAAATTTTTTTTTTTTAAAAATTTAAAAACCCCCCAAAAAAATTTCCCCTTTTTTTTTAAACCCCCAAAAAAAAAATTTTAAAAAAAAAAAAAAATTTTTTAAATTTTTTCCCCCCAAAACCCTTTTAAAAATTTTTTTTTTTTTTTAAAAAATTTTTTTTTTTTCCCCCCCAAAAAAAAACCCCCCCAAAAATTTTTCCCCCCCCCCTTTTTTTTTTCCCCCAAAAACCCCCCCAAAAAAAAAAAAAAATTTTTAAAAAAAAAAAAAAAAAAAAAAAAAAATAAAAAAAACCCCAAAAGGAAACCAAATTTTTCCCCAAAAACCAAAAACCCCCTTTTTTTAAAAAAAAAAAAAAACCCCCCCTTAAATTTTTAAAAAAAATAAAAAAAAATTAAAAAAAATTTTTCCCCCTTTTTTTTTAAAAAAAAAAACCCCTAAAAAACCCCCAAAAAAAAAAAAAAAATTTTTTTTTAATTTCCCCCCCCCCTTTTTTTTAAAAAAAAATAAAACCAAAAAAACCCCCCCCCCCAAAAAAGGGGTTTTTTTTAAAAAAGGGGGGTTTTTCCCCAAAAAAACCCCCCCCCCCCCAAAAAAAAATTTTAGGGGAAAAATTAAGGCCCCAAATTCCCCCCAAATTTTTTTACCCAAAAAAAAAACCCCCCCCTTTTTTTTTTTTTTTAATTAAAAAAAATTAAAAAAAAAAAAGGGGGAAAAATTTTTCCCCAAAAAAACCCCCCCAAAAAAAAAAAATTTCCCCCCAAAAAAAAAAAAATTTTTTCCCCCCCCCCAAAAAAAAAAAAACCACCCCCAAAAATTTTTCCCCCCCTTTTTTTTTAAAAATTTTTAAACCCAAAAAAAAAAATTTTTTTTTTTTAACCCCCAAAAAATTTAAAAAAAAACAAAATAAAGGGGTTTTTAAAAAAAAAAATTAAATTTCCCCCTTTTTTTCCCCCCCCCCCTTTTTTCCCCAAAAAAAATTTTTTTAACCCCCCCTAAGCCTAGGGTGGAAAATCCCAGCGGCTGCTGGTGAATTTTAAAAATAAAAATAGATCCCAATAAAATTACAGGCAGTTGAATGTCTCCCATAGGCAGATATAGGCAGTTTAATGTCCCTCATAGGCAGATATAGGCTGGTATAGGCAGTTTAATGTCCCCCATAGGCAGATATAGGCTGGTATAGGCAGTTTAATTTTCCCATAGCTGGTTATAGACGCTATATGACCCCTAGGCAGGCTATAGGCAGGTAATTGCCCCCATAGGCAGGTTATAGGCAGTATAGGTCGTTATGGGCAGGGTATAGGTCCTCTATGCAGGGATAGGTCCTCATATGCAGGGTATAGACAGGTTTAGGTCATTATAGGCTGGTTATAGGCAGGTATAGGTCCCCCTATTGGCAGGTATAGGCAGTACTAGGCAAGCTATAGGCGGCTAAAGGCAAGTATAGGTCCTCATAGGCAGGTATAGGCAGGCTATAGGCAGGTATAGGTCCTCATAGATAGGTATAGGCAGGCTATAGGCAGGTATAGGCAGAGTATAGGTCCCCTAGGCAGGCTATAGACAGGCTATAGGCAGGTATCGGCAGGGAATAGGTCCTCTTGGAAGGATATTGGCGGCTATAGGCAGGTTTAGGTCCCCTAGGCAGGCTATAGACAGGCTATAGGCAGGTATAGGCAGTACTAGGCAGGCTATAGGTGGCTATAGGCAGGTATAGGTCCCCTAGGCAGGCTATAGGCAGATAAAGGCAGTACTAGGCAGGCTATAGGCGGCTATAGGCAGATATAGGTCCCCCTAGGCAGGTATAGGCAGGCTATAGACAGGTATAGGTCGGATTTTAAAACAAAAAAACCCACTTACCTGGATCCCCGCTGCTCCGTCTCCCGGGCGCGCTTCTCTAGCTTCTCGGCACAGGCGGGTGATGTCATCAGGCCGCGCACGCAGCGTGATGACACATGCTGCCTGTGCCGGAAACTCCGGGCGGCCGCGAGTCTGCGGCCCGCCGGAGCCCAAACTGCGGACCCAGGGAGCGCTCGCTCTCTGCTCCACAGTGGTATTTTCCCCCTGTATGCGCTCCGGAGGAGTCACTTTGCGGGGGGAAGAGATCGCTGACAGCCACCGGGCCACGCAAGCGGCCCGGACGTTTGTGAGCTCACTCGGCCTTCAGTTATATGCGCTCCCTGAGGAGTCGCATATAACTGAAGCGTCCCTGTTGGCCCAAAGGGCCATGCAGCGCCCGAGCGCCCACAGTGATCGAGTGTAAGCCGAGGAGGGATTTTCAAACACATTTTTTGTGCTGAAAAACTCGGTTATACTCGAGTTATACGGTATTATATATAATATTTATTTATTTATATATATATATATATAACCAATAGATTTCATATTCAAAATTTCATATACAAACACATACGTAATGCAATATCGTACATAACCCATAATCCAAAGGGGAGCAGTGGAAGAAATCGTCCTAAGGACACTTGTAATCCACGTATTTTAGCGTCTACATCCAAATTGACTTGATTACATTTATGACAGAAATCTTTAGGTCTTGTTTCTGGTGTCCCTTGGGGCATGAGGGTATCTTTGCTTTTTGTGTCTGGCTCCTTGTTGCTTTTCTTTTTCTGCATCTGCGGTTGTGCTGGGGCTTGGCGAGGTTGCTTCTTCTTCCCTGCCGGAATTTCAGACACTATATAGTGTAGTTCGTCCTCGGCTTGTTGGACTGATGCGTAGGACTCCATTTTGCCATCAGGAAATGACACTCTTAGCGTGGCTGGATAGACAAGCTGGAACTTTATTTTCTTTGCATACAGTATGGTGCAGATTTTACTAAAGGCCCTTCTTTTCTTTGACACTTCGGCAGAATAGTCATTGAAAATGAGTATGGTTGACCCTTCGTATTTTAGGTGCTTTTGGTGCCGCTTTAAACTGCGTAAAATGTTCTCCTTATCGTTATAATCTAGAAACTTGGCTATAACTTGCCTAGGAAAATTGGAACGACTTGTTGCTTCTCCCTGTTTGAACATTTTTTCGGGACCAACTCTATGGGCTCTTTCTTCTTTACAAATTGTGTCCAACTGCAAAACTGTGGGTAGATCCTTTTCACATATTTGCGTTCGCGGGCCAGCTGGAATTTTTTCTGGTAGTCCTACAATTCAAAGATTATTTCTTCTTGAGCGATTTTCCAAATCGTCCAATTTGTTGATGACTTTTTTTTTGGCTTCCGTTTGCTCTTCATTTTTGATAGTTTTCCTTTGTCCACCCCGCTACATGTGCAAAGGTGGACACACATGCTCAGTCTTGCTTTTCTCTCTTCTTCACCGGTTATGGCAGTGGGGCTGTCATCAGTCAAGGACTTCCTCCTCCCCCAGATAATACAGAGGAGAGCGTTTGGGAATGTGTCATATCAGCTAATGCTTCATATGTTACATGCAAAATTTAACTTGTCTCTTGCTTTTTACCCCAATTTTAACCAATTCATGTAGTGATAAAATAGTCATGTGATTAAAAAGTTCTATTGGAATGTAATTTACTGTAATTAAACTTCAGATTTCATGTCCGAAACGGAAGGTGTTGGTCATGTTTCTCGAGCTCTGGCTGCCGGCAGCAATAATAATAATATAATTCGGAGGAGGCATTTAATTGGATAAGGAGGGGCAAAAAAGATAGTTTTCCACACCTGATTTAATCATCTTGACAGTGGTGCCGTGCTCTCAAACGCCCGAGGACGACTATCCGGAGGGGGGGCTGACGCCTTACCATCGACTGCACGGTCCTGGAGTGCCCGAATCACTTGGGGCCTGATCAACCCCACAGAAACAGGTACGTTTACAGATTTTTATAAAGTGTGTGACTTATCTGTTTTTCGGACATTCTAGTGAAAGTCTTTTGCTGGTTGTCGCCTCCCTTAGGAGACCTGTGTAAGCGTTCAGGTGTGCCTCCAGGGTGTGCTCCGGTACATGTATTGCGTATTCATATGGGGTATACCTTTTAAACGCTACCAATTAATGCCTCTGTTTGGGTTTGCTCTGTAAAGTATACGTTGACGGATAGTGTATTTTCCTTTCGGTATCATATTTCAGTGTAGGTCAGGAGCTGGGCTCCTGATGGAAAAAAAAAAGGATATATCAGAGATAAGCGACCCGGTACAAGGAAACCGAAGCCTGTCATAAGTTATATACAGTTATATACAGATACAGTTATATACAGATATAGTTATAGACAGATTATCTGAATTCCTGAAGAGAACTGGCCAATTGCCAAAAACCCGCTATAGTTATAGACAGACGATCTGAAAAAAATGGTTAAAGAGTAACCATAAGCCTGTTATAGACAGAGGATCTTGGTTTCTGATAAGCCTGTTATAGACAGATGAGATTTGAGATTAGCCTGTTATACAGATGGTATAGACAGATGAGATTTGAGATTCGCCTGTTATACAGATGGTATAATCAGATGATATTTGAGATTATCTGCTGATGAGCAGAAGACATTGATTAGTGTTAGGTACCCTTACGAGGCTTAACCTCAAAAATACACATGTGTTAATTTGTTTCTTTTTACTTAGGTAAAAAAAAAAACTACATTCAGGGTTAATTTTATATTCAAGCTACATCACTTGTTATCTTTCACACTGAAATTCTTGCAGAGTGTATAGCCTTGGCTTCGATTCAAAGCATCTGTTAAGGGGGGTTTGTCCCTGCGGGCACATTTCTCCCCTCGGCTGTATGGCGTATGAAAAATTATAGCGCTCAGTCAAAAGGTACAGTCGAGTAGTTTGATCGAAAAGAAAAATAGTAAAATATATATGAGACTTGAGCGAAAAAGCATAATTAGGCTCTGTGTAATGAGCATTAAATCCCCGGAGATAAGCTAGCATGTGGGAGACAAGCACTGAAAGAAAATAACAATGTCTTGGCAAAGCATAGTTACATTGAAACTGAATGTAAAAAATAAGAAGGATTTGAAGAATGCATATGTATAAAGAGTGAGCTGCCGCCATTCCAAGATGGCGACTTTCAATGTTGGTGGACTGACGTCATCAAATTCCATTAACACTGAAAGTTGACTAGATTGTGGGAGGGAACGTACAACACTGATCACACCTTGTATTTACCTCAGCTCCGCCCTCCCGGTATTCTTCCCTCAGCTCCCATGCCAGAACCTCCCATTATTTTCTGTAGCCATTTTTAAAAGTCCAAAACATTTCTGTAATCCGGTAAAAGGCAAAACCAAACCCCGCCCTTTGCATTTCCTGTGGCCATATTTGTAGTCCTAAGCAATCCAAAGAACCCGGAAGTTCCGGGTTGAATTTGAACAGCGGCCATCTTGCTACACCCAACATCATCTACTCCCACCTCTCCTCCGGGCACTTCACTTGTTACTACTAATGTAAACATTGATATGCAACTGTCGTGTGATAACGTTCTTGCCAGCACACCTGCAACATCACAACCAGCCCAACCACTATACCCTTTGCTCATGGTTTCTAAGACACCCTCCTCCTCTATAGCCGCTATTTTGACTTTCAGTGATAACGGAGAGGAGATTAGGAGGAGGAAAAAGTTACAGGATTTCCAGGACCCACATCTGCAAAACCAAATTAAAGGACTCCAATATTTTTCCCATTGCTCACAGCACACAGACTGCTGCTCTAGGAGAGATTAAACTTTGATTATATTTTCCATGCTATTGGACCCGTATATAATAACGTATCCCATAACAATTGTGTTCAGCTGCTGAAACAAACTATACATAACGTTACTTGAAGTGGCCCAAGCGAACAAGTTCCAAAACGCTGTCCATACCGCTTATTTCTTTTGGCATCTTTGCATTCCCACCAATGGCATGTGTTACAGGCCATTCTCACCGCATTACCCTTTAGCACAAGCCAATTCCTTCAGTACCTGGAAAATACGGATGTGGTACTTACAAACGCTATGGAAAATGTCGGAAGACTACAGGGCTCTCATTTAAACAAAAACCCACAAAACCCCTCCCAGGCCCAAACTTCACCCTTGCTCAGGAGTATAGCCTAGTTCCTTTTGAAAACTAAAACCCACTTTCCCCCTCCACCCCCCGGGGAAACCAGACTCATTAGGGAATTTTACCCCCCCCTTAAACCCAGCACCACCACCATCACCGACCAGCCCGGATTCCTTTTCTCTCCCCGGGTTTTCAAACCTTTTCTTCCATCAGCGCCCCCAAAAATACCCAGGTTAAACCCCAATCTACGTCCCTTTTTACCCCCCGAAAAAAATTCAAAAATTTTTAACCCCCCAAAAAGGACGGACCCGGATCCCTAAAAAGTCATTTTGAAGAATTACAACTCTCAACCCAGCCACTTGCTTCCCTCCCCAAAGGGGGGGAAGATAAAAGTTTAATATCAGTCAAACCACAGAAAAAAGACCGGGGCCCTGCCGGATTAAAAAACCTCTTAAGGGGGGCCCCTGCCCTTGGAAAAATGGAGGCTAAAAACCCCCCCTCTTCCTACGCTCCCCATCCAAGTTGGAGAGCCCAGACTATGTCGTTTCATAAGGTTTCCAGATATCGGCCGACCCCGGGGCCCGTTTTCCATAAAAGGATTTGCTTTTTTTTTAATTGCAAAAAAAACCGTGAAGGCTCCCCCTTTCCCCTTCAAGAATGCCCCCCAAAAAGGGAACTCGGGGTCTGTAACGGGAACTTGAAAGCTTCCCCAAAAAAAGGGACCATGAACAAAACCCCAAAACCCCACCTTTGCCCCTTTTTGGGGCCTGAAGTGGGCCCTTTTGGGGTTTTCCCCAGACAGCAGGGGGAATCCCCATAAAGAAGCCATTCAGACTCGATCCCATGCTCTAAAAATTTTCCAGCTCAAGGGGCCTTTTTGGAAGACAAAAACCCATGGAAAATACGGACAGTGGAAGTAAAAGGGCACTTACAGGGGCGGAACTTGGCGGAAAAAGGAAACAGCTCTTTTCCCCCAGAGTTTCAAAGGGGAAACAGGAGTGGCTGAAATATGTGCCTGCCCCGAGCAAGAAGAAAGAAAGAAATTTAGAAGAAAGAAAGAGAATGTGAGAAGAACAAAAGGGAAAATGTGAGAAAAAAAGAAGGAGAATGGAGAAAAAAAAGGGAATGGGGAGAAAAAAAGAAGGAAAAGGGTCTGAGAAGAAAAAAATTTAAAGGGTGAGAAGAAGAAAGAAGAAGGGAAAAAGAATAAAAAGGGAAAACCCAAGAAGAGAAAAACCAAGGCCCAAGATGCATTGAACCCAAAGGTGTTAACCTTTTGAACAATCTAAAAAAAACCCTCAAAAACCCCCAAAAAAAAAGGAAAGGGGGGAGGAATTGGGAGCAGAGATACACCAAAAATGCTTCTAGAGGAAAACAATAGACTTTGTTTACCAAGGGCCTTATATTTCAGTGAGTAAAAAATGGGTTCATGATACTAAACCCCCCCGATGAACTAAAACAGATGATTTTTTTCACAGAAAAGCTATGCTAGGAAAATTGTGAAATTTGCAAAAACTTGTAACCCAGGAGGATGATTTCCAACACAAAGGGAAAGCTTTTTGGTAAAAAAATATATCCTCTCCACCGGGTCCAGATTGAAAAAAACCCCTTGAAATTAAACCCCAAGGGGGGAAATCAAGTATGGGTTTTTAGTGGGGTGGATATGTTCTCAGGATGGGGCCCGAACCAAACCACCGTGGAAAAAATTTGACTGAATTGGTATGCAGATTTTGGGGTCCCTTGGATTTTTTAAATCTGCCCAAAGGGAACCCGCCTTTATTTCAGAAAGGGAACCAAAACATTTTTTGGGAAACTAATAGGGGGTGACCCCCCGGGGCCTGCAAAACCCCCTACCATCCCCGGAAATTTAGCAGAAAAAATGGAAAGGGTTAATGCCACTCCTGAAGAACAAAAAATTTTGAAAGGTAGCAAAAAACATCTCTTCCCTTGGGCCCCCCCAGATCCACCCCCTTTCCCTCTATTCTGTCAGAAACCCCCCCAGGGGAAACCCACTGGGCCACTCCCCTTTGAATAGTATTTTCAGGCCCCCCCCAGAATTTGGGAAAGGGTTTTAAAACATAGCCGTTGGTGCAGGGAATGATAGCCTTGTAAAATTGTTAAAATCTGTGTAAAGAATTTTAAACTTTAAAGATGCCCATGTGTTCTCCCTCCATTCCAAAATCCAGACCTCTGATCGAAACTTCCCAACCCCCGGTGACTTTGTGTTTGGGGGCAGTAAATTTTCAGAGATTCTCCCAAGCCCAATTTGACCCAAAAACCCCAATAATCCTGGTGGGCCCCCCCTCAATGAAAATTGAAAAAAAGAACCCCCCCTGGGGCATGCTTCACAATGCAAGGGAAAATTGACTGTGGGGCCAAACCGGTCATCATGAATCACTCCTTTTATCTTTTCCTAAAAAATTTTATTGTCCCGGGTGTGTGAGGGCACAAAGGTTGCAATCACCAAAAAAGAAAGGGGTGATCACTTTTTGGGGAAACTCATCCCTTTCTCAAGTAGCAACCCCTTTTAAATTTGAGTTTTGCCCATATTGGCCCCAAAGTGGATCACTAACCGATGATTGCCCCTTGAAAAACCCAAAACAGAGTACACAAATATTACTGATTATTTTGCCAGATGGGGACACAATTTCATATGTGTGACGATGATATTTGGGGGACTAAAAGGGGATTTCCCCTTTGGGGGGGTAGGTTGGAAAAACTTTGGGAAAAAAAAATGGGGATATAGACCCCGAAACCCCGCCGGGGGAAAAAAAAGACCAAAAAAAAATGGTAAGCCTTTTCTTGCTAGAAGACCTTTTCAAACCACCCCCGTGTAGATGGGAAGGGGGGGCCCAATTTGGGTTTTTAAATAAGACAATCCCCCTTCAAAAAGATGCAAGGGGTTTTTTGTCCTGGGTTTCTTTTTTGGGGGGTGGTGGGGGAAGTTTTCCCTCACTCAATTCAACATTAATGACATGGTAGAATCCCCAGAAAAAGGGGAGAAAGAGGAGACTCCCGATCACCAGAAAATGCAAAGATTTGGGGAGAATCCAGGCAAAAGGGGTTTTAAAAAAATGATGCCATTGCAAACCCCCCCACCTAAGGAATTTTTGCCCAAAAGAAATGGGGTATAATGATATGAATTTCCCCGGCCCGGGAAAGGATGAAGTATTTGTTGCCCGCACAATAAATCTAATTTGCTATGTAAAGTTTCGAGTGCCCGGCCCCAACTTTTTGGGTCCCTTTCATTTAGGGCCCAGCCTTAAAAAAAAAGCTTCCCTTAGTTTCCTTCAAACCCAAAAAGTCAATTCTGACCCCACCCGTGAGACGTGGGAAAGGGAAAGCACCCCCCTTTATAACACAGAGACCTTCGGGCCCAAACTCGGGAAATTAAATAAAATAAACCCTGGGAATTACACCGTTTTTTTTATTAAAAGGGGGGGGTAGAGGTTTTGGGTAAATTTTAAAAACCCGGTACTGTGGGGACCCATATGATTTCTCCCGAACAACAACTCCCTAAATCGGTACAATCCCGTACTGATGTCTTTTGGATCTTTGGTGAAAATGAAAATCAGATCCAGGTTAAAGGCAACTGGTCAGGGGAAGTGGCCCCAGCTAAAGTATAATGCCCCTTACCATTTTGCCAAAAAGGGAAAAAGCAGAGAGGGGGATAGCCTCACCCCACAAAAAATTTTAAGAGAAATTTAAAGGGGCCCCAGGGCCCAAAAGGAAATTTTTGACCCACATGTATAATTTTTGGGTACCAAAAGGACAACCAAGAGGGGGGGGGATTTAATTTAAAGCTAGGGATCAGGTTTAAAAAGGGGGTTGGAGTCCTTATACCCCCCAAATAAAAATCCCAAAAAGAATTGGAATGGGAAAAACTATTTTCTACTATATCCAACAGGAGTTCATTAAAAGACAATCGGGGGTGGCCCCCACAAGGCCTTGGGAGAACAAGTAAAAACCCAAAATCAATCATTTCTTTCCCCAAAAAAGAATGGCCCCTGGAACTTTGGGCTTAGCGGAGAAGGGGGGAGTGTGTAGGAAGAAACCCGCAATTGGGGGGTTTTACCCTACATACCTTTAAAAATACAGGACCAAAGGGGAAGGGGACCTTTCCTTTAAAAAAAAATTTGGGTGATCTTTCCAGGGGAAAAAAAAAAGGGGAACTTGGGGAAATTTAAAGGGCCCCTGGGGATCAGATTTTTCCCCCGGGTTAGTGGAAAGGCAGAAAAAAGGTTTTGCCCCCAAACAGGAATGGTAATTGGGTGTTTTGTTCTTAGTCCCGTACGGGTAGTATGTGTGTCCCTTCCTTGCATCAGGAAACTGTTGTCTAAAGGGGTAGAAAACAGGTGGTAAACCCGTGCTTTTCTTACTTGGAAGGGGGATGGTTCCCATGCCTGGAAAAGAATTTTTCCCTAAACCCTGTTCCCCCAAAGAGAACAATTTGTTCACCGGAGAGTCGAATTGACCCCAACCCGGGCCCCTAAAATTTACACCCCCAAAGGGGGGGTTTTGAAGCAAGGGGTGGGTTTTTCAGGGGTTGGGGGGGCCCCTTTTTTTTAGTTTTCCAGACCCTAGAAAAATTCTGTCAGGGCCCTTTTTCCCCCCTGCCTTAGGGCAGGGCTTTGCGTTTTTTAGCCCGCACTGCGGTGGGCCGGGGGATTGCTCGTTAAATCTTGAAATCAAAAACCCTCAGGGACCCCCAATTTTGCTAGTTTAAAAGGTCATAAAGGCCCCTGAGGGGGCCCCCTCTCCTCACCCCTTTTTAGTGACAAAGGGGGGGAACGGATCAAACAGTTTTTAATGTTTTTAGGGGGCTGCAAGTTGATGATTAGGGGAAGGAAAAAAGGGAAAAAAAAATTAAAACAGTTCTATCATCATATCTTTTAACTTTTAGTTAGTATTAAGTTTTAATTGCTTTCCCCCCCTGGCCCCTTTTTTCAAATCTTTAACACAGCTTTCCTTGAACAGAGGGATTGTCTGCTAGAAAGCAAAAAAAATCAAGGGGCTTCCTCCTCCCCCAAAATAATTCCCGAGGAGACTTTTTGGGAAAGTGTCATATCAGCTAATGGGTTCATACTTCTTTCAAATTTTTAACTTGTCCCCTTAGCAAAACCCCCCAATTTTAAACCCAAAAAAGGGAGTAATTTTAAAAAGTCCCTGTGTTTTTAAAAAGGGTTTATTGGGAAAATAATTTTTTGGGATTTAAACTTTAGAATTTTATGTCAGAAACGGAAGGGGTTTGGTCATTTTACGAGTCTAAAAATGCCGGGAAACAATAATAAAATATAATTTTAGAGGGGCATTAAAATTTGGATAAGGAGTGGAACAAAGATAGATTCCACACCTGATTTAATCATCTTGTCATAGGGCGCCTTTTCTTAAAAATATAAACTGTGCCCACGACAGCTATGCTTCCAGTTTGGGCTGATCACCTCCCTGGCTGAAAGATCCCTGGTCTGATGAGGACGATGCCTCTAAAGCTGTAGCATCTTCTCTGCTTGGCAGAGGAGGAGGCTGCAATTGTGCTTGTCCAGCATCTCTTCTGGGACTGCCTGTCTGGTGGCGGTTGCAGCAATCATCTGGGTCCAGAACGGACGGTCATGTCTCTTCTCTGCCTGATTCTGGAGCATTTACAAGGTAAGGTGGCCATTCTGCATGTCACATTCTGGTGCTTCTGTGTAAGTGCAGCCGTGCATGTATAATACACAGGACGTGTGCAGCACATAATAATGATTACAGAGTTAAACAAGATTAGAATCTATCTATATTAAAGGTATAATCCCATCCCCCTACATCTGGGTTGTGTCCAGTTTCTTGCTGGCCACTGGAAATGGAGAGACGGCCTCGCATGTGTGGCTCTTGCTGTTCATTTCTATGGGAGTTCCTAATGCAGCCAAGTACACTTCAGTGTATGTCTATATAATAATGTGTTAACCCAACATGTAGTGGCAAGTTTTTTCTTGGTTATGTTACTGAGGAAGAACGAGGGTGACACGTATGATCCTGGCGCTGACCCCCTAATTCTACTACCTCTGTTTTCAATAGTGTACGATCTGACAGTCTGTATGAAAGTGTTTCACAGGCCTTTATAAATGTGTCCTGTTCTACGCCAAAAGAAGTCTCTGTTGCTTCACTTTGAAACCGATATGGATTTGTACCCGAGATTTTGGTGCATTTTTAGTGCATTGTAGGGCTCTGGTGACCCCCACCCCCCTCTGCTCTGCATATTTGGTGCATTCAAAAGTGTTGTGTCTAGTACAGATTGCACTAAGTTTTGGCATATAATGGTTCATACATCTACAGAACAGGGCTACAGCAGTTTATTTGGCTCAAAGCACAGCTACAAAATGGTGCAGCCCCATTCATATATGTCGCCCTATTTTCACATCACATCTAAGATTTTTTGATTCTAAAGACAATAAAATAATGCATTCTTGGTTGAAAAAATTGAGACCATTAAGAGGCCCAATACTTTATAAACAGCCGGTAAACTTAATTCCCCCCACTATGGCCTCATTTGTCTCGGTGGCTGCAATGTGATCGAAAACCGAACAATACAACAAGTCAAACCTGTCAGTAAAGGGGACATGTATGAAAACTGTCTAGGTATAAGACTTTCTTTGTTGCCCATAGTTACCAATGAGCCTTTGCGTTTAATTTTTTCAGAGCATGATATGAAATAAAAGGGAGCTCTGATTGGTTGCTATGGGCAACAAAAAAGTCTTAGAACTAGACGATTTTCATACAGGAAGCCTTAAATATATTATCATGGGTCACACAGTTCTCGAAGTAAAGCTGAGCCCTTAATGGCCGTACAATTTTTTTAGGTAAACAGCAGTTTTACTAGCAAAAAAAAATAAAATAATAATTTGCAGACGCTGTGAACATTCACCTTGTGACCATCTGGAAGTAACTTTGTGAGGTCCCAGATTTCCAGATCCTGCCTCACAATGTTAAAAAAGTTCACTTACAGTACTTGGTGTATAGGTGTTTGCCCCAAGTGTAGGAGAACCTAGCTACACCTCTGTCTAGAGTCCTGGACTCAAAGCAACTGGCCAGATTACTTGCATTATATTCCACTCTTAGATTTCACAATTGAATGTTACAAAATAGAGTATGGAGCGCTGGTGTCCCACTGTCATGTGGTTCTATGTTGTAAGTCCTAAGCAAACAATTATTAAACAACTTGTAGCTGTGAAAGTTTTACATGTTTTATTTGTTGGTCTCCTATAAAACCGGCTGGAGAAGTAGCAAAAGGATCCTATGATAATTGATTGTAAAGGTCGATAAGCAGCATTGTGAGTTGAGCCACACAATAGTACAATCCTTATAGGGGAGCAGGAAAATAATAGATGAATCCTTCATATTTTTCCACTATTGGTTGCGCCTCTTTTTCCTTCCTTATTTCTCTCCTGTATATTGTGTTCCCTTTCCCTTCCTTGTGTTTCCAGCTCTGCAAGTGGTTTTGTTAGATTTGTACATGTGAATGGCAGATCAAGTATAAAAACCATCTCTTGTCTCGTCCTCCTCTTCCCAAGAGGCCTTCTCCCTATTCCGAGAATAACAGCTCATCAGAAACATTTTGTGCTCATAACCTATACATCAGCGCCCCCATCCTACAGACTTATCAACATTAGGTAACTACTTCCAAAACCAGACCCAGAGAAGACATTTGGACCCCAGTGACATTGCTTGGGGATAATGTAATGTGTGACTAGAAATTCTTAGATTTCCTGTCTCTGATCCTGGACATCCGGCTGCTGAAGACATTACATATTCCAGGCCAGACATGGTGGATCTGGAGAATGGATGATGGACGGGGACTCGCCAGGTTGTGGTCCAATATGGAGAAATCATGGGGTGTGAGTGATATAATAATCCCGGAGAAGAATAACACTAGATTCCATGGTTTTTACAATTTATTTATCAGCAATAAGCAGTAGAGCCATTAATAATCATGACTTGTATCTTATTCTACTAAATATGGGAGTTGTGACTCTTAACTCAGGTCCTAGTGGAGTCCAAACTCCTTGTGTCTTGAGGTCATAGAAACATAGAAGATTGATGGCAGAAAAGCCAACATGGTCCAACTAGTCTGCCCTTCTATTATTTCTCCTGCAGGTCCTGAGTTAAGAGCCACAACCCAATGATCCAGAGGAAGGCGAAGAAAAACCCCGGAGAACTGAGTCTCAGAGGAAAAAATAATTCCTTCCTGACCCCAAATGTGGCGATCGGATCTCTCCCTGGATCTGGTCTATGCTCCTGCCTATTGCTGCTGCCCAAAATCCTGCTCCAAAGAGCTGACAATCTAAAGGAAATTACCTTAACCCTTTAATGACCAGCAGCTTTAGACATAACCCTGCAGCTGCAGCAGGCCATGAGCAGTTTAAGGCTTTATCCACACACTTGTCCTAAAAGGTGATTGTGGGTCCATTAACCCCTTAACGACCTTAGACGTATCCATACGTCCAGGTCGTTTGGGGGTTCACGCACCTGGACGTATGGATACGTCTGAGGATCGCGCGAACTCTAAAGCTAGTTTGCGCGATCGGCGCGGGGTGTCAGCTTTTATATTACAGCTGACATCCCGAGCGTCGGCCCCGACCCCGGATCGCTCCGGGGGGGGCCGGGTTAACCCCTTAATTATCGCGACGATCGGGTCGCAATAACTAAGGGGAGACGCGGGAGGAGATCGCTCCTCCTGCGTCCTCTGTCGGTGGGCAGCAGCGCAGGGATCGGGCGATCGTGCAGCTCCTGCCTTCCTACAGACAGCACGAAAGGCAGAGAATGCCTTCCGGGTTGTCTGTGACGTCACGACCCCCGGCCCGTGCCCTGTGGGCAGGCGGGCCATCGTGACTGACAGTTGTCTTTAGGAACCAGTCCATAGCACAAGCTATGCACTGATTCCCTATTGGAATGAGGGATCTGAAGATCTCTCTTCAATCCCCTATGGGAAAGTAAAATTTAAAATGTTGAAAAAGTGAAAAAGTAAAAAAAAGTGAAAAACAGTAAAACACAAACACGAAAATAAAATAAAAATACGCACACCGCCCTTTTCCCCTTTACAAAACGGCAATGGGCCCAAAAAAGATCAAAAATAAATAAAGTCCCCATATTTTGGTATCGCCGTGTGCGTAACGACCTGCCCTATAAATCTGCCCATGTTTAATTAAAACCCGTACGTGTGAACGCCTAAAAAAAAAAAACAAAAAAACAATCAAAAGGAATTAAGAATTATTTTTCCCATCCTGCAACACATAAATGGAATAAAAAGTGATCAAAAAACTCCTAAAACGCCAAAGTTGTACCAATTAAAACTTCATTTCATCCCGCACAAAAAAGTCCTTATACAGCTCTTATAGGGAAAAAAATAAAAAATGTATAGCTTCTCAGAAGATTGCGATGCATAAATTATTTTTTTTTAACACAACTAAAAACACTTTTCTTTTTTTTTTTAAAAGTGCTTCAACATAAAAAAAACTATATAAAAATAGGGTGTCGCCATAATCCGTAAGCGACCCCAAAGTAGTAAATTCTAACTTATCACGGATACTGCACGGTGAGCCCTGTTAAAAATAAAAAATAAAAACACTACTAGGATTGCAGTTATTTTCCACCTGGCCTCCAAAAAAATTGGAATTTAAAAAAGCGATCAAAAAAAGCCCTTTTTCCCCCAAAAAATGATACTATAAAAAAATCAACTCATCTGCAAAAAACAAGTCCCCTAACACAGCTCCAAGCACAGAAAATTTAAAATTTTTATTGGCTCTCAGACCTATTGGCGATGCAAAAACATATTTTCTGGTTAAATACAAAGTTTGTTTTTATTGTAATAAAAGCAGTAAAACATAAAAAAATATACAAATTGGTATCGTGAAATTTCGTATTGACCTGGAGATTAAAGGCTTACCTGTCATATATACGTACATGACCGCTATAAAAATATAAAAAAAAAACAATTACCAAGATTGCTTTTATTTTGTTTTCAAAACATCTCAGAAAAACTTAATAAAAATGAACATAGCATCCTATGCACCCCATAATGGTACCAATAAAAATTTCAACTCATCCCGCAAAAAACAAGCCCATACACAGCTCTACACACAGCAAAATAAAAAAGTTATGGCTGTAAAGAATTAGGACAACATAAAAACGCCCAAATTTTTTATAGAACGTATTTCTACTGTGTAAAAGTAATAATAACAGAAAAAACATAGTAAAGTTAAACACATCATTAACACTGCCGGCGGAAATGCTGTAAAATTTAAAAAATCAAAAAACAATTGAACCGAAACTGCGTTTTTCCCCCCATTTTCCCTTGCCCAAATGCTAAAAAAAAACTATGGAACACCTGTGCATCAAAATGCACAGTACAACCCCTAGATGAGATCCCTGATGGGTTTTGAATCCAAAATGGGGCGAACTTCTGGAAGGTTTTCGCCTGTTCTGCACTTTGGGGGCTTTGCAAATGGGACCATGGCCCCATCAAAATCTGCGTTCCAAAGCCAAATAGCCCCCTCCCTCCCTTATTACGCCCTGCCATGGCGCCCAAACAGCAGTTTTTTTCCCACATGTAGGTATTGCCGAACTTGGAAGAAATTGCTTAACAAAGTTTTAAGGGTTCTTTTTTTCCAGGATTCCTTGTTTCATATGAAACATTTAAGCTAAAATTTCATATTATTGGAAAAAAAATTTTTTTTAATTTTTCACAGCCTTATGCTAAAATAAATTTGTGAATCACCGTGGGTCTATATACTCAATGCACCCTGGATATATTCATTAAGGGGTGTATTTCCAATATGCGGTTTTTAGGGTGTTTTTAAATTTTAGCACCTTAGGGTGTCCCCAAACCTGAATGGCGCCTAATAAAATTGCATGAAAATGAGACCCAAAAGGGATAGTAGTTTCCCCCTATTCTGGGGGGTTTATGGGTGAGCCAAATAATGCACTAAAGGGCCCCATATTGGGATATCTCTAAAAACGGCAGAAACCCGGGGGAATTGATATTAAGTTGCATTTACCTAGTCACATTTACCGTATTCAGTGAATAATTGGAAAAAAATATTGAAAATTTTGCAAAAAAAGTGAAATTTTGAAATTTCAAACCCCCACTTTTGCTTTATATTTCTGTGAATATCTTAAGGGTTATCAAACTTCCCTTTAAAAGTGTTGTAAATACGTTAGGGGTCTAGTTTATCAAGATGGCGTTCACTTATGGGGGTATCTTAAACATGCCCGGCCCCTCAATGCCACGTCAGAACTGGTATTGGCCTAAAAAAAATGTATTTTTGCAAATTTCTTGAAAATGTGAGAAATTACTACTAAAATTTCTAAGCCCTCTAATGTCTAAAAAAAAAAAAAAAAGACATTTAAAAAATGATGCCAACCTTATAGTGGACATATGGTAAATGCTGGTTTTAAACTATTTGTGGTGAATAATTACTGTCATGCACTCGAAAATTTGCAACTTTCAAAATCGCTAATTTTTCCAAATTTTCATGAAATTTTTTTATTTTTCACAAACAAACAAGGATTGTATGGATAAAAATTTCTTACTAACTTAAAGCACAATGTGTCACGAGAAAACAATCTCTGAATCACATGAATAGGTAAAAGTGTCAAAAAGTTATTCTCACATAAATTGACACATGTTAGATTTCAAAAATAGGGCGGTGTCAGGAAGGTCAAAACAGGCTGGGTCCTTAAGGGGTTAAAAATGTCACCACAACCAACACCAAACTAAATGGGAAAAATATCTGCATGCTTCCAAAAAAGAACAAAAAAAATAATAAGAAGTGCAGCATGCTAGAAAATACTGCAGTGTTTGAGTGGAAATTTATAGTCTGTGATAAAAGAAAAATTGCCCATCTAGAACCAAGTTTAAATCAATTTCCACAAAAACAATGTGGTAGAAATGTAAAAAAAAAAAACAAAAAAAAAAAATTATTGTTAAAAAAAAAAAAGGTACAGACTGTAAGCCCGCTCATTGGAAAAGATCAAAGGTTAAGTGGTCATTAAAAGTTTTTTTTGGTCAATATTGATAGAGACCCTGCTCCTAAGAGCTTACAATCTAAAGTAGCCAGCCTTAACATTTCAGACTGCTACTGTCTTTGTCTTTCGATATCTTTATCTTTTGGTGTCTTTATCTTTTGCGATCGTCTCTGTCTCTTTCGATGTCCTCTGTCTCTTGTCGATGTCTTCTCATGTCTCTTCGATGTCTCTGTCTTTCGATGTCTTTATCTTTCGATGTCTTGTATCGTCTTCGATGATCTGATGTGATTCTATTTCTTCGATGTCATCTGTGTCTTTCGATGTCTGTGTCTTTCGATGTCTTTATCTTTCGATGTCTTTATCTTTCGATGTCTCTGTCTTTCGATGTCTCTGTCTTTCGATGTCTCTGTCTTTCGATGTCTCTGTCTTTCGATGTCTCTGTCTTTCGATGTCTCTGTCTTTCGATGTCTCTGTCTTTCGATGTCTCTGTCTTTTGATGTCTTTATCTTTCGGTGTCTGTGTCTTTCAATATCTTTGTCTTTCGATATCTTTATCTTTCGGTGTCTTTATCTTTTGATGTCTGTGTCTTACGATGTCTCTGTCTTCCCATGTCTGTGTCTTGATATTCTTGATATTCTGTTTCAGCAGAAAAAGGGAAAAAAATGTGTTTCCTCTGATTCTATAACAGATCCCAGCCCTGACCCTATTATCCAGACTATTACTCTGAGTTTACACCTAATAAGGTGTTTTTATAAAAATAATCTAAAAAGAATGTTCCATCTGTCAGAAGAAAAAGTGCTTCAGCTCACCCAACACATCAGGTCACTGGGTCTATAGGTCTCATGGAAAGGAGTTGTCCATTGTAAATAAGGAGATACTAAGAATACCCCGTGTCTGGTTATAAAGGCTCAGATTATAAAATCCTTAGGAATGGGTCTAACAATAATGATAATAACCATACATACCTCTTCAGGCTTCTGAAGACAGCTATGCCAATCCTCGTGGTCTCCTATATAAAGTTCTACAGAGGACTGAAGCCAGAGATTCTTATTTAGAAGACATGAATGATGGAAAAGTAGTGTTATTACAACCAGTAACAAGTCACAGTGTATGGAGGATGTACTGGACTCTACAGGTAATAATGATTGGTTATATCACATCACTGGGTGACCTGGGAATAATTACAGCAGACGTTTCCAATCTTCACCTCCCAATGTCATAAGTCTCCCCATTAATCTAGTCACTAAAGGAGACACCCATCCAACCCTCACATAATCTCATATATAAAGAACCAGTCCGAGTGCTCTAGGTCTCATATATGATCATTTTAGGTAAGACATGAAGAATAGCGATGACTGGATACAGAAGATCAGGCTGTTTAGTAACAAGATTCCCAATGTTCCCGTCCTCATTAAACCCAATGATGGACATAATCATAGGTCGGATCAGACAGAAGAGTCTGATGATGTTATAGTGTCTCATATCTAAGAGGTCTTGCTGATGAATCCTGGTATCTACTCCCATAACCCCTGATCTGCGGCTCTTATCACTAAGAATACTGGTGGAGCATTTCCCATACATACCTGGTGAGGTTCTCCTCCTAACGTCAAACAAACGTTTGCAAGCTTTATATACAACAGGAGAGGTGAAGTTCCAGCACATGACGTGGCTACAAGACAAGATTCTGTATTAGTAGATGCTGAGGAATCCAGGGATCTACTGAATCAACACGGGATTCTGCTGGATAGATCATAACAGATTGTGGAGAGATGGGAAAGGCAAATAGGAGAGATGGGAATGGTCCAGTGTCCAGACTGCAAACCATGAACCCTACAGAGACCTTGTACTCCTCCCATGTATTATACAGTATACATATACACAGACAGATGGACATACATGAGCTCTCTATGATGATGGTGGTTGTAGCTGCCATACATACCTGGTATAACTCCTCTCCGCACTTGGAGCACTTAGATCAGCGTCCTCCAGCCTCTTTCTGTAGAAATGAGCGTCCCCAGTGGTGGGCTGTCTTCATGTACAGCTAAACGGTTGTAATGTCATAGAATGTTGTAATGTCATGTGTCTTGTGTTGTCATAGAATTCTGCAGTGTTGTGTGATGTCATCACTGTCTGTGCCAGGTTCCCCAGTGAATAATAGAATTAGCAGAGGGTCCATATTTAGTGCATGAAGATTCCCACGATAACTCTTCCCCTGACACAGTTCCTACTCTGACAAACTCTCTATGACCATTTAAAACATAGCCGCCTGCCATTATACTGTACTGCAGTCTGAAGTATCTGCTCATGGATGGAAAGATAGATAGATAGATAGATAGATAGATAGATAGATAGATAAACCAAAAGAAAGTCTAGCACCCATTTGGCAAAAAAATAAAAGAACTTTATTCCAACATGCCCAGTACGATTTCGGCTCCTAAAAGCCTTTCTCAAAGCGTTACATAGGGAAAGTGCAGAATATAAAAGCAATGGATCATAAATATTCTGAGTGCATATTTAAATATTCCATATAAACAAATTTCAAAAAAATCCAATTTTACACAGTGAAAAGCTTTAAAAAATAGTTCCAGTGAAAAAAAGCGTGTTACAATCTAATAATAAAAAAAAAATTTCATCAATTTTTGCCCGATCTACATATAAAATGTCCATTCGTATATTATATTATGAGGGGGCACCGAACTCCTCCCCCTATCTCTAAATTCAATGAAATATACATAAATCAAAAGAAAAACTCACCCAATTGGGGTATATTCATCCTCAATCCACATGCCAGCCGGAAATTTCCCTTGCATAGCACGGGATAAAACATGCCAACCAACAACACATTGCCAACCATAGAGACTCGGCATCGCCGGGATCAACGTCGGTGACGCGGGCCCTTTATTAAGGGGAGGTCCCAAATGTGAACATGATCAATTATATTAAAAAGCACCATAAATTAAAAAATTTAATGGGGGTTTAATTTGGATGAATACCACCAGAACTACCCATAATTTTGGGGAGTGCCGAGGGTAAAATAAAGACTTTTCACGCCCATCCCCGAAACAGGGATGTAGCGCGAATACGAAAAAATCACACAATCCCCAAATTGGGAAACCCTCATCCTTATATATATTAAGGCGCGGCATTATAAAGGGATTTATATAGATCCAAACTCAAGAAAGGCAAATGTATCGATAGGGCATGCAAAAAAAACCTAGCAGCAAAATGGCAAAAAAAACGAAAAGCCACCTTTTGTGTAAGTTGCAAAAAAAAAAAAAAATTTATTCAATAAAAAAAGAAATAAAAAAAAAAAGAAATATAATAAAATATATATGGAAAAAGGAGAAATGTTCTTTTTAAAACCCCACCAGGTATTGAAAAAAAATAAGAAAAATAAAAAAATTAAAATAAAGTCTCAAAAGAATTTTTTCAAATAATAATATTCAAAAAAAAATTTTTCACTCTCACCTAAATCCAAAATCAGAAGTATTATGTACCCCCAAAAAGAACAAAAGGCAAACTACTTATACATTTTCTGGGTGATTTTAAAATCAACGTTTAGGCCATTAGGTTTAAGTGCATTTAACCTATATATCCATTGAAGTTCTTTTTTCTTTAATATTGTAAGGCGATCACCTCCTCTCCTTAATGGGGCTACATCATCGATAATCATGCACTTAAAATCCCATTCTGTATGGTTCTTTTCCGCAAAGTGTTTAGAGACCGGTAGATCCAAGCGTCTTTTACGTATAGTATGTCTATGGTTATTTAACCTAGCTTTTAGGTCACAAGTTGTTTCACCAGCGTAAATTAAATTGCATGGGCACCATAAGATATAGATGACCCATGACGAATTACACGTATAAAAGGAATTGATATTAAAACATTCTTTAGAGATAGGATGTATAAATGAACCCCCTTTATTTATAACTCGGCAATTAATACAATTTAAGCATGGGTAAGTTCCTCGATTTTGTTTGCCCAAAAAGGTTTGTTTTCCCCTTTAATTGAATTATATCATTTTTTCACCAATCTGTCCCTTAAATTAGTTGGTCTTCTATAGGACATTATTGGGGGCAGTTGAAGTTCTGCTATATTTTTAAAGCTATTCCTCAACACATGCCAATGCTTTCTCAGAATTGAAGAGATTGGTCCACTAATCACATAAGTGGAAATAAACGGAATTCTTTAGGTTTAACTAGTTAGTGTTATATTTATCTAATAAGGATTGTCTATCCAACTGTGCAACCTTCATCCTTTGTCTAGTTATCAATTTTTTTGGGTAACCCCTTTTCTGGAACTTATCTGACATAATGTCCAAGAACTCATCACATTTTTCTGGAATATCTACTATTCTTTTAACCCTAAGCATTTGGCTATAGGGCAAAGACTGAATCATTTTTATTGGATGACAGCTGTTATATTTCAACATTGTATTTTTATCAGTAGCTTTAATAAACAGTTCTGTATGTAATTTAGAATCTTTAAAAATCACTAATGTATCCAGAAACGAAATTTTTTCAGAAGAGTAGGTCTTGGTGAATTTAAGAGTAGAGTGTATATTATTCAAAAATTCATAAATCTCAAACAATTCTGTTTCCGCACCTGTCCATATTAGAAAGACATCGTCTATGTATCTCCACCATCTTAGCAACTTATCAAAATGGTGGGATACATAGATAAATTCCTCTTCCAAATCAGAGACAAAAATACCTGCATACGTGGGCGCCACGTTGGTGCCCATGGCAGTCCCACGCAATTGCAGGTAAACCTTGTCACCAAATGCAAAATAATTACAAGTAAGAACAAGATTTAGCAGAGTCATAACAAATTCCTTGCTTTCATTTGTAAGATCTGTCTTTTCCAAGACTCTAAATACTGCCCTCAATCCATGTTCATGCTCTATCGAAGTGTATATACTAGTTATATCAAAAGAGACCAAAAAATCTTTGTATCTATATCAATTGAGATTTTATCTTGCTTTTGCAAAAGTCTGTGGTATCTTTAATGTAAGATCTAGCTGTCTGTAACTAATACTGAGATAAAATTCTATCAAGGAATATAGGAGACATGACTAAATAACGAGCTTTCTCGGACCACGATCGGCACTTGCCGGTGGATTATCTAAGTGATTTGTGTATTTTAGGCAGGAGATATTAAAATTGGGGTAATAGGAAATTGTACTATTCAAAAAGGTTTTAGCGCGTGATCATAATTTATCTTGGAATGCTCATTTCTATTATATCAATTATTTAGATTCAAATATCATTCTTGGTTCATGATGAAAGTACTCAATATACTTCAGGGTCAGTAGTTGTCTTAAGGCTTCCGCTATGTCATGTTAGATTCAATATCACTATAAGGCCCGCCTTATCTGCCGGGTTTATAGTAACTTCAGAGTTATCTGATAATTCCTTGATAGCTTTATCTCACAGAAGTCAAATTTGGATGTCTTTAAAGGTTTTTTATCGATATTATCAATTTTAATTGGTTTAAATCTTGTCTTACCAAACACTCTACGTTTCTATCTGATGTATTTACATTAGTAGGAACGAAATCACTTGGTATAGTTAAATTACACTTTTTTAAAGAAAAAACTGGACGAGCCACCGGCTGATCCACCATTTCAGATCTACACTCACCGGCCACTTTTTAGGTATCACATGCTAGAGTAATGGGTTGGACCCCTCTTTTGCCTCAGAGAACTGCCTCAATTTCTCGTGGCTTAGATTCACAAGGTGTTGCAAACGATGCTCAAATTGGTACCAAGGGGCCCAAAGAGTGCCAAGAAAATTTCCCACACCTGACACCACCACCACCAGCCTTGAACCGTTGATACAAGGCAGGATGGATCCTTGCTTCTTGTTGTTGACGCCAAATTTACCTACCATCCGAATGTCGCAGCTGAATCGTGACTCATCAGTCCAGCACGTTTTTCCAATCTTCTACTGACCAATTTCGATGGAGCTTGGGCATAATTGGAGCCTCAGTTTTCCGGTTCTTAGCTGGAAAGGAGTGGGCCCCGGTGTGGTCTTCTGCTGCAGTAGCCCATCTGCCTCAAAGTTCGCGTACTGTGCGTTCAGAGATGCTCTTCTTGCCTACCTTGGTTGTTAACGAGGGCTATTTGAGTCATATGTTGCCTTTCTATCAGCTCGAAAACCAGTCTGGCCATTTCTCCTTTGGAACCTCTGGCATCAAACAAGACATTTCGCCACAGGACTGCTGCTCTTGGATGTTTTTTTCTTTTGTCGGACCATTCTCTGATAAAAAAACCCATAGATATGGTTGTGCGTGATAAAATCCCAGGAGATCGCAGTTTTGAAATACTCAGATCAAGCCATTCTGGCACAACAACCTGCAACGTTCAAAGGCACTCAAATCACCTTTCTTCCCCTTACTGATGCTCGGTTTGAACTGCAGGAGATTGTCTTGACACATGTCTACATGCCTAATGCACTGAGTTGCCGCCATGTGATTGGGCTGATTTAGAAATTATGTGTTAACGAGCAGTTGGACAGCGTGTACATAATTAAGGTGGCGGTGAGTGTATTTTCCAATGTATTAAAATGCACACATAATCTTAACCTTCTCAAGAAGGTTTCGTTTCGTTCCTTCTCAAGAAGGTTAAGATTATGTGTGCATTTTAATACATTGGAAAATAAGAAACTGAAATTGGTGGATCAGGCGTGGCTCGTCCAGTTTTTTTTCTTTAAAAAAGTGTAATTTAACTATACCAAGTGATTTCGTTCCTACTAATGTAATACATCAGATAGAAACGTATAGTAGTTTAGTTGTGGGAGTTTCATTGTAACGTTTGACAGCCTGGTCTGGACAGGAGAGGGAGGAGATTGGGGGCAGTGAGGACTGTATGGTTGTCTTGTGAGGTTCTGAGTATTAATGGAGCGGATATTTCGGTATGGATGATGGGCAGGGTTTCCAGAGAAGGGGGGGGGGGGGAGGGGGGGGGAGAAGGGGGGAGGGGGGGGGTGGGGGGAAGGGGGTGGGACTGAGAATTAGTTGATAATGAAGGAGATAAGATTGTGGTACAGAGAGGAGCATAAGGAGAATTAGTGAGTTGAAATTGAGGAGAAAGGACAGAAGACAGATCCAGAGAGTTCCCATGCTTGTGGGTTGGGGAGTCTGTTAACTGCAAGAGGCCTTGTGTGGATGTTATGAAAGAAACTGTGAGGCAGAAGGAGACAGTGGGGGTCATCAATGGGGATGTTGATATCACCCATGATGAGGTGGGCATTTCAGAAGAGAGGAAGTGTGGGAGCCAGGCTGGCCAAATGATCCAGAAACTGGCGGGGGGGAGAGCGGGGGGGGTCTGTAGACAACTGCGACTTTGATGGAAAAATGGCTGAAAGAGTATATGAGGGTGTGTGGACCTCAAAGGAGGGGAAAGTGAGGGAGGGTGCAGGAGGGGAAGGACCTGGTTAGTGCAGTGTGGTGAGAGAAGTATGCCCAACGCCTCCACCCGGACTGTTCTCAGGTCTGGGAGGTGTGGGTGGAAGTGTAACCCACCATAGGTGAGAGCGGCATGGGAAGCGGTTTCTGTCAGATTGCTGGAGCCATGTTTCTGTGAGGGCAGGCAAGCAGGTTGAGGGAGTTGGAGAGAAAAAAAGGTCATGAAACAGCAGGTGAGTTTGTTGCAGACGGATCGGGCGTTCTTAGAGCACCACTTAAAAGGGGCAGAAAAAGACGTACAGCGATGGCTACAAGCTGGTTAGCAGGGTTTCTTTTGGAGGCTGAGGAGGCGGGTGGGATGAGAGTAAAGGGAAGGTGGCCCGGGGTTGGGGAGAGATGTCCACTGCAGGAGAGTGCAGGAGAATGATGAAAAGAGACAGCAGATGGGTCAGTGTGAATATGAAGCGCGTCTTGTGCAGTAATATGTGAGCTGGAGGTTTGGGGTGGTTGTGAAAAGGGCCCAAAATAGGTGTGGGATGTGTACATAGCGTTGTGGGAAGGGAGAGGAGCTTATGTGGATAAACTTGTCTGAGGGCCAGATAGGGGGTGAGTAAAGATGGAGGCAGATGGCTGCAAGGTAGATAGTAATAGCAAGACATGGTAAATAAGGAGGTATGCAAGAAAGTGTTAGCAACTTACAAATATGCGAGAGTCCCATTCTCCCTTCTGCTCCCGTTCCCGGCTCTAATTCAGGGATTAATTTGAGGAATTGCCATCTTCTAAATTGCCACTTCGAAATTTGGGCACCCGTGAAATTTGGCACCAGACTCGGTCAACGACCACAGCTCTCAACTTGATACTCAACAATGATGAGTTCAAAATGTGGATTTGGTCATTCAGGTGTCGTAAACGGGTGGAGCTTCAAATAGCTCTGTACAGGAGCAGTAACTTCAAGGGAGTATCTGGGATTGTTGGGCCTATACAATTAAACACAGGTTAAATTATGGAAGACAAGAGTGGGTGAAAATATCTAGACAATAATGTACCATTTAAACTAAGAAGAGACAGCTAGACATATAATGCTGTGGGTTGGCTGAGACTTGTTGTTCACAGAAGGGATCGTACCATTTTAACTAAGGCATTGACATGCCTAGACATTTAATGCGGTGGGATGGCTGGAGGACTTGTTGTTTTCCACAGACAGGAGCGTACCATTGAAACTAAAGCAGAGACAGTATAGACATATAATGCGGTGGGGATGCTGAGGACTTGTTGTTCCAACAGACTGGAAGTACCATTTAAACTAAGCAGGAGACGCTTAGACATATAATGCGGTGGGTTGGCTGAGACTTAGTTGTTCCACAGACGGGATCGTACCTTTTAAAACTAAGCAGTGTCAGCTAGACATATAATGAGGTGGGGATGCTGAGGATTGTTGTTCCACGACAGGAAGTACCATTTAAACTAAGCAGAGACAGCTAGACATATAATGCGGTGGGATGGCTGAGTCTTGTTGTTCACAGACAGGACGACCATTTAAAACTAGCGAGACAGCTAGACATATAATGCGGGTGGGATGGCTGAGACTTGTTGTTCCACAGACAGGGAGTACCATTTAAACTAAGCAGAGACAGCTAGACATATAATGCGGTGGGATGGCTGAGATTGTTGTTCCACAACAGACGTACCATTTAAACTAAGCAAAGACAGATAGGCCCTATAATTGCTGGTGGGATGGCTCGAGACTTGATTGTTCACAGACGGACGTACCATTTAAAATAAGCAGAGACAGCAAGACATATAATGCGGTGGGATGTCTGAGACTGTTGTTCCACAGACAGGACGTACCATTTAAACTATGCAAAGACAGCTAGACCATATATGCGGTGGGGTTGGCTGAGACTTGTTGTTTCCCAGACAGGACTCGTACCATTTAAAAACTAAGCAGAGACAGCTAGAAATATATGCGGTGGGTGGGGATGCTGAGACTTGTTCACCTGAGACTTGTTGTTCCACAGACCAGGACGTACCATTTAAACTAAGCAGAGACAGCTAGAACATATTAAATGCGGTGGGATGCTGTGAATTGGGTTCCACAGGACAGGAGTACCTTTTAAACTAGCAGAGACATGCTAGACATATAATCGGGTGGGTATGGCTGAGACTTGTTGTTCCACAGGACCAGGATCGTACCATTTAAACTACGCAGAGACTCTAGACATCATAATGCGGTGGGGATGGCTGATGACTGTTGTTCCACAGACAGGACGTACAGAGATGAAATGAAGAGAGCAGAGAGCGGTAGTCAGTTGAATATTACGGGGACTCCAAAGTCTGCTTTATTAATTTCAGGGATAATTCTGAGGGATTGCCACTTCTAAATTCACTTAGAAATTTGGGCCGTGAAATTTGGCCCCCAGGACCTCGGGCCACAGACACAGCTCTGCCAACTTATACTCAACTATGATGAGTCAAAATGAGCATTAGGGCATTCAGGTGTCGTAAACGGGTGCGTGCAAAATAGCTCTGTACAAAGCAGAAACTTCAAGGGGAGTATCTGGGATTGATGGCTATACAAATTAAACACAGGATAAATTATGGAAGACAGAGCTGGGCGAAAATATCTAGATCAAAAAATGTACCATTTAAAACTAAGCAGAGACAGCTAGTAGAATTTAATGCGGTTAAGATGGCTGTGACTTGTTGTTCCAACAGGGTAAAGGACGTACCATTTTAACTAGCAGGTGAACATGCTAGACAGATAAGCGCCGGTGGGAGGCCTGAGACTTGTTGTTCCACAGTCAGGACGTACCATTTAACGTAAGCAGAGACAGCTAGATCATATAATGCGGTGATGGCTGAGACTTGTTGTTCCACAGAAAGGACGTTCCATTTAAACTAAGCAGGAGACAGCTAGACATATAATGCGGTGGTTGGCTGAGATTTTGTTCCACAGACAGGACTTACCTTTTAAACTAAGCAGAGACAAGCTTGACTCATAATGCGGGTTTGGGATGGCTGAGACTTGTTGTTCCAATGACAGGACGTACCATTTAAAACTAAGCAGAGACAAGCTAGACATTATAATGCGGTGGGAATGGCTGAGACTTGTTGTCCCACAGACAGGACGTTACATGAGAAGAAATGAAGAGAGGCGTTTAGTCAATGATATTACGGACTCCAAAGTCTGCGTTATTAATTTCAGGGATAATTCTGAGGATTGCCACTTAGAAATTTGGCCCCCAGACCTCGGTCCACAGACCACAGCTCTGCAACTTATACTCAATCTTCTGCCCCATAAGTGGGCACCTGCAAACTCTGGGCCCCATAGCGTCTGCTATGTCTGCTATGGCTATGATTACGCCTATGGTGTACAGTTCGTTGGATATATACACAAGGTGCATACACCAAATGTGGCTAATTGTAAGGGGATTCCTTCCACCATAAGAAATTGATCTAAAAAAAAAGTCACATAGTAATTAAAAGCTCATCCGACAAGAGGCTGCATCTTATCAATGATTTTTCTTATGATTCTTTTATGTTCCTCCACTTTTAGTCGCGTCCTCCTCTTTATGTTTTATTCTTTAGGCTTTTCTGAATTTGTCCATGGGCAAATGACCTTTCTCTGGTCTTTCTGATAATATATGTGGAATTACTTTTGAGCAATTGTTTGCTGCTTTCGGTGACTGTGACCTCTTCTATGCGTCACAGGATGATGTATATTGCTGTTGGGTACTGCACGGACGGTCATGTCTCTTCTCTGCCTGATTCTGGATCATCTACAAGATGAAGAACTGAGGTAAGGCAGCCATGCTGCATGTCACATTTTTAGTGCATGTACAGTATCTCACAAAAGTGAGTACATCCCTCACATTCTTGTAAATATATCTTTTCATGGGACAACACAGAAGATATGACACTTGTACAATGTAAAGTAGTTAGTGCACAGCTTGTATAACAGTGTAAATTTTGTGTGCCCTCAAAATAACTTAACACACAACCATCAATATCTAAACCACTGTCAACATGTACAGTGAGTACACCCCTAAGTGAAAATGGAATAATTGTACCCAATTTGCCATTTTCCATCCACGGTGTCATATGACTCATTAGTGTTACAAGGTCTCAGGTGTGAATGGGAAGCAGGTGTGTTAAATTTGGCTGTTAGGCTATGTTCACATGTATTGTACGCACGGGGAGATAAGTGACATGTCAATTACTTGCGCCGCGAGTAATGAATGTCAATGAGGCCGGCGGGCTGCTCCCCCGCCCTCCCCGCGCCGTGGGAGTACGCGCATATTAAAGCGAGCTCCCGAAACACACGATGTACTGTGGCGCATACTGTATGCGCCGCAATACATCATGTGAACATAGCCTTACCCTCTCTTACACTGGTTACTGGAAGCTGGCACCTCATGGCAAAGAACTGTTTGGGGATCTGAAAAAAAGAATTTTGACTTCCGGTTCCAGCACCATGGCAATGTGAGCAGTGTGCAGAAGCTCCCGGTCCCACAACTGAAAAAACCAGCCCGTCATAGAGTGCCCCACTAACATCTGTTTACTACCAGGAGTGGCACGGAAACGTATGCAGCAGCACGTCTGCACTTAGAGGTTTCGGCAGTGTTGTTGCCGCAAGGACCTGAACGGCAACAAACGCTGAGTACAGCATGTCAAGCCGCACCTATATACTCAGCAGAAGGTAGCCTTAATAATCACAATCTTCAGCTCTTGACTCGAAGCGGCCAGACACAACCTTACCTGCAAAGAAAAGCGTCTGACTGTTAAATGTGCAGAGTCAGGTAGGCCACAAGATCTGCAGACACTTGGGAGGTGAGCGGGAGATTTGGCTACCATCTGCAGCCATGCTGGCCATCTTGTGTATACTCATAATACAGATCCATGGTATGGAAGGATCAGAGCTGTCCCGCTATCAGTAACAATATACATAGATAACAACTTATAACAAGTCCACTGCAGTGAGCAAATTATAGGGGCACTCTGTCTACTTACCAAAAGACTAATGGATACATATACACAACAAGCTTACAGTAATAGCAGCTGCCGTACCAAAGAGCACGGGCACAGAAAAAATACATATTGAAATCATAAATAAAAGATCAAATTTAGGGCATGTTCACACAGCGTATTGCCGCAATATGCCGTGTGTTTTAGAAGTACACGCTGGTCAGCAGTTACTTCAAAAGCACAGGAGGGCTGGCCCCATCTACCATCACTATCCAAGCGGCGTAAGCACCATGAAGAAGTAACATATCACTTCTCTCTCCTGGCGTAGAATATGCACGCATTGTACGCCGGGAGAGATGGACATAATTCATAGCTCTCTGTGAGAGCTATGAATTATTGTACTTGCGGGGTGCATTTTGAGTGTATTGCAGCACAATTACACCGTGTGAACATTCCCTTACAGGAGATATAGAACATACCTGAATCAATAGAGCCAAGTGTACTTGATATAACTAGGGCTGAGTGAATCGATTCTAAAGAAGTGGAATTTGTTTAGAATTTCAGGAAAACTTCGATTCTAAAAGAAGCCGAAGTTCATGGCAATTTTTTGGTAATGAATCTAAAATGGTCACAAGCACAGGGCGTGACATGGGGCAATGAACTATGGGAGGAAGAAAGGAAAACCCTCAATGACATGTACAGACATGCGGCCAATCAGCAGCCATCCAGCGTCTGTGATGTCACAGCCCTATAAATAGGGAAGCCATGTTAAATTCTGCCACTTGTCACTGTGTCTCGTATGCACAAGCATCTCTATGTAGCTGCACTAGATTGCACTCTGTGCAGAATACTTCTGATTTCAGAGTTACTGGGGTGAAATACCTTTCAAATACACAGGTGTGTGTCATATACACACCAGTTCCTGAAGCAGCGTTTTTTATTTTGGGATATTGCTCTTTGTGGAAAACAGTTAATTTTGTCACTTACTGTGGTGAACTCTGTTTGAAATTTCTCCAATACATCTCAAATCCATCCAGTTCAGTCTGTTGTAAATTTTTGATCAAACAGTATGTCAAACAGAGAGGTGGCAGGCCCTTCACATGCGTGTAGCAGTGGCACAAATGTACCTGGAGCAGGAACAGGTCGCAGCACAGTAAGGGGACGTTGCAGCAGGGGTCACTCAGGAAGGCCTGAGCTACTGGTGTCAACTAGCGCCCGTGTGTTGACCACCAATCCACGGGATCTTGCATGGTTGACTAGGTCATCCATTTCCTCCCAGATGACATCTGACAACCCCAGCCAAGACTTGGTGGATTTGTCAGACACAACCCTTAGTTGGTATGGCCCAGGAGCAGGTCAGCGGCCCTCACCTGTCCTCAACCTGCTTCTGTTCCGTTCGGTTCCCTCAGCTAGAGAACTACTATATGCTGTTGGCTCTGCGCCACTATGCAGCGAGGACGAACTAGTTGAGGACAGTGAGCATCTACTAGGCAGCAAAGAGGTGGGGCAGACATCCGCTGCTTCTTGCAGTAGGCAGGCAAGTAGTGACGTGGAGAGTGGCATAGGAGTTTATGTAGCAAATGGTCATGCTCTGTACACCAAGACTGTTGAGGACGTCAGCCGTGACAGGCAAACACTAATCGATGACGATGTAGCCGATCGCACTTGGAGCCGGGTGCAGCAAGGGCTTCATCATCATTGTCGGGAGAAGAGGGTGGCACTTTGCGCTTCAGGCAGTGGCAGGGCCAGCAAGTCGGTAGTGTGACCGGGAGTAACCAGGGTGGCAGCAGTGTGAGGTCGGGAGCCAAACGGCCACGGGGTAAATGACCCGCTTGCAGGTCCCTTCCGACCCAGAAAGTAGCGGTGCAGGGGCTCACTGAAGCAGCGGCGGTAGCAGTCAGTCAGTGTGGAGCATTGGTGGTAAAATCACCTAAGCGGCGTTGTGGCATTTATTTGCCAAGACACTGGAGGAGGTGAACATGGGTATATGTAGTAACTGTGGGCAGAAAGTGAAGCATGGACAGGGACCTAATGTTGGCACCACGGCCCTGCGTCAACATATGCATCGTCACCATCCAGTGGCACGCATCACATTTCAGGCAGTCAAGGCTCCAACATCTCTGCCGAATGGAGCTGTCTGTTTTTCCCATCATCTACCAGTCCAGATGCTCCAGCTCCTCACTACTCATGGCACCAGCAGTTGTTCACCGAAACTGAAGTATGCATCCAGCCATCCTAAGGTGCAGAAACTAACCATGCTCCTGTCCAAGTTGGTGGTACTGCAGTCCCTCCCTTTTCAAGTGGTGGACTCTGCAGCTTTCAGAGAACTGATAGCTTGTGCCGAGCAGTACCAGCCCTGCACAAATATGTAGAAGAAAAGTTAGGCCTGTCCTTGATCCTGTCGGTGTCTTCCAAATTGCACGGCCGCACGGACATGTGGAGCTGTAACTACGGTCAGGGACAGTACATGTCCTTTATGGCGCACTGGGTGAATGTTCTTTCTGCCCAGCCACACCAGCAACTTGGACAGGAGATGCCGCTTTCTCCTCCACGTTGTCAAACTGCTGATCCTGTGTCAATGTCTGCCTCCTCCTCCCCCACCACCTCAGCCTCCACTGTAGCTACAAATCTTAGTGCTTCTCCAGCATACCACATGTACAGGGCATGGCCGTGTCATGCAGTTCTACACCTGGTTTGCCTGGGCAAACGAAGTCACATAGGGGAGGAACTGCTCCGCATCATGAAAAATTAAATTGATTTGTGGCTTTCTCCGGAACAACTGAAAATCAGAACCATGGTTGCAGACAATTGAAAGAACATGTTGTCCACGCTGAGCCGAGGAGGACTGAACCATGTGCCCTGCATGGCACACATGTTTAATCTGTTGGTCAAATGGTTCCTCAAGTCTTCCACCCATCTGCAAGAAATGGGCATTGCTTTGCATGCACTTCATCCATTCCTACACTGCCAAGCACACGCTCCTTGAGCTGCAGCGGCAGAACGGCCTCCCCCAACATAGGATGATATGTGATGTTTCCACCCGTTGGAATTCCATCCTCCATATGTTGGACCAACTCTATGAACAGAGAAAGGCCATTAATGATTTATTTATGATCCAAGCGGACAGGAGTACTACCCTGTGTAATTTGGATGTCAGTGGTAGCTCATGCGTGACATCTGCCGTTTGCTCAGGCCCTTTGAAGAGGCCATGTTATTTGTGAGTCACCAGGACTATGGGATGAACAACATCATTCCACTGCTTCATGTCCTGGAACAGATGCTGCAAAATCCGTCTGGTCAGTGGACCGGAGATGTGGAGACTACATCTCAAAGCCACATGAGTCCGGTGTGGGCTGAACTGGAAGAGGAGGAGGACATTGGAGCACAAGCAATGTCTGGTGAAATTAGTGCTTTTTCTACCCAGGTGACAGGAGAGGGGCAGCAGCCAGAGGAAGTAGAGGGAGATGAGGAAGACGAGGCAGATGACTCAGACACACCGTGGCAGTATACAGTGGAGGTGGAGGCAGGGAGTCCCTCTGAGTCACTTGCGCAGATGGTCCGCTGCATGCTGATTTGCCTGGGTAGTGACAGCCGAATAGTCACCACCTGGCAGAGGGATGACTTCTGGCTCTCCACCCGTTTGGACCCTCACTACCGGTCCAAATTGGAGGCCTTTTTTTCACCTGCCGAGAGGGAGGACAAACTCAAGTACTATAGAGACATCCTATGTAGTCAGTTGGCTGCTGCCTGTCTGTGCCATCATCCATCTGGAGCAGACCCTGAACCAGCAGGTGATGGCCTACTTGAACAGCACTCTGCCACCCAACATAGAAGATCCGCTGGACTACTGGGCAGCCAAATTGGATTTGTGGCCGCAACTTGCCGAGTTTGCACTGGAGAAGCTGTCCTGCCCGGCCAGAAGTGTGGCATCAGAGCGGGTGTTCAGGGCAGTGGGGGCCTTAGTTACCCCAAGGAGAACTCGCTTGTCCACCCGAAATGTGGAGAGATTCACCTTTGTCAAGATGAATCAGGTGTGGATCAGCCAGGATTTCCACACACCAATGCCTGATGCATCAGATTAGTTCAGCCATGATGCCTCACCAAAACTTTGACAAATGAGTCTGGATTCTTCTGGCTACCTGAATCAGCTACTATTCTGATGCTGCCACCGACCTGCTGCCACCGGCCCGGTTCACACGGCTTATTCAAGCCGTAATTGCAGGACAGATCCCGCCCGCAATACGGCTTGAATAAGGGGCGGGGCGGATGCGCGGCGGGGGAGCTGCCCGCCGGCCCCATAGACAATGCATTATTTAAGGCGCGTACGCGCCGTAAATAATGTGCATGTCACTTTCTCCCCCCGGCGGATTCGCCGAGTGGGGAGGAGCGATGGAATCCATAGTTCTCTATGAGAACTGTGGATTACCGTAATGGCTTGGACGGATTTCAGCCGTACTGCAGCGCAAATACGGCGCGCAGTACGGCTCCAATCCGTCCCAGAATAAGCCGTGTGAACGAGGCCACACATTTACTGCCAGCGGCTCCTTCTACCACCCACCATCTTTGCCAGAGGGGAATGATGTATACGACAGGAGGAACTAAAGAGGAACAATGTATATCAGAGGGGAACGATGTATATCAGAGGGGAATGATGTATATGACAGGAGGAACTAAAGAGGAACAATGTATATCAGAGGGGAACGATGTATATCAGAGGGGAATGATGTATACAATAGGAGAAACTAAGGATGAACGGATTTTAAAAAACGGATTTTAGCACCAAAATCCATAAAGAAACTGATTTTAGCGGCAAAATCCGTAAAAAAATGGATTTTATCGGCAAAATCGGTAAAGAAACGGATTTTTAGCGTCAAAAGCCAGAGAACTTTATTAGCGGAAAAATCTTGAATTGTGAAAATATCATCAGCGACAAAAGCATGATCACTTTATTAGGAACGAGGACACATCGGACACTTGTCTGCAGAATTGATAAGGTATAACCACCCAACTCTGCTTCTCCTATGGGCTCCACAATCATGGCTCCTTGTACCTGCAGACACTAGAGCAGAGCTGAGGTCACAGCAGGGAGTGGCTGTGAGGGATTAATACTGAAGATAAGCAGATGGCAATTGTCTCAAGTCTCTTATCTACAGTGTTTACTTTACAGCAGCTGCCTGTAAAGAGGGCAGTGTTCTGTATACATAAGTTTCAGTTATATCTCTCTATGGAAGCTAACGCTGAAAATAAATGTAACTGATAATAAAAAGGTTATAGAAAACACACACATTACTGCAAAAAAAAAATTGCGACACAATCCCTTTAAGGGTATAAACATTCGGGGCCCAAAAGAACAGGCCCAAGAGCAACACTGCCGGACATTGGGCTTGTGAAACCCGGGTTCCCATAGCCCCGTGAACATGGACAGAAAAACGGCGGGCCGGGAAAATGAAAGGGAGCATCACGGAGGTGATTATACTTTTTTTTGTTTCTATTTCCAGTAAAAACCCCTTTGGACCAACAATCCCAAAAACCCCCTTTTAAATTTATTTGTAAGAATACATCCTCTAGTAATCCTAGCAATCCTGCCAAGGTAAGTGTCGCTTTATTTTGGTGTACACTGAGAACCCCCCCTATTTTTTCCCCTTGCCACATTTCTGGGAAAATGGATAGAGCTGTGCTTCAGGTCACCTGGATAGCACATTGTGGGGAAAATCAATAAAGTGAAAGAAACACTACATCAGCACCTCGGCCCCTTCATTTTCAGGGCTGGACCACCAGTCATAAAGTGATAACATATCCTAGAGATTTACCATCAATTTATAAGATGGATAAGCCCTTTAAGCCACAATAACGAAGTAAAGGGAAAGATTTCCCGCAAAAATTAAAAAAACCCCCTCCCTTTGGATTTTTGGAAAACTGTGTACTAACTCCCGTGGCCATTTAAGCCCCCATAGAGATAGTTAAAGACAAAAAAACGAAAAATTTCCCGCCCCCCACATCCAATTTGGGTTCTTTTGAGACAATTTTTTTACAGGAAACTGAGAAAAAACAAGAATTTAAAAAAAAAAATGTTAAATGGGGAAAAGACTCTTTGAGTTAACCCCTTAATGACCGCACACCATCTTTTGACAGCGGGCGTGGCAGGTTGCTAATCTGCAACACGCAAAAGACGTTGCGCAAAAAAGAGGGTTTTGGCCCGCTCCCACGCCAAAAAAAACTGCAAAAGGGGCAAAACTGAAACTTAAAGGGGAAACCCGTCAATAGCTTTTGGGCCCCCCGTGCTGAGAACAGCACAAGGCTAGTGCAGACCGGGCTGTTTCCAGCGAAAAGTGTCCCTTTAAATTCTGAAAGATGGTTTTTTAGGCATTTAATGCAAAAATCTTTTTCATGAGGGTTTTAACCCCCTTTCATAAAAGCAAAGCCCCCCCCATTTGCAGTTTTTTTACATTTTTTCTACCATTCAACAAGAAAATGGGTTTTTATCTTTTTGGGGTTGGGGGGGGCTAGCCTAAAAAGGGCGGGGTATAAAAAAACTACTAAGTAATGATTTTTTTTTTCTGGCTGAAACTGCGGGATTTTAGCTTTAAAATACTCGAAAACAAACAGCATCTAACATAATAAGCTTGTGCTTTTTTTCAGAAAGGGGGGGAAAAAATCAAATGTGACGGGTTTCTTTTTAAACTCTGTTCCTAGAGCATTTTTTTGTAATTGCCGGGAAGTGGAAAACCTATGATCCCGGGGGCGCAAAACCCCTTTTGATAGTTTCAGCCCCAGTCCCCCGTGGGCCCAAAAACAAAAGGGCTTTCCCCCTGATCCATCCTGTATCGGACTGCCAGTGACCGTTTGGGGCCCGGGGAAACTCTGTAAATCCCTTTGGGTTTACAAGAGTACCCGGGGGCCCCCTGGGGGTATATAAAAAACCTTGCGGGCAGGGAAAATTGTGTTTTCCCCTTTGACTAGCCTTTTGGTCATACTGACACAGAGTCTAATGTATTCCATTTTTTAGGGAAAATTCTAATAAAATTTGCAAATTTGAAAAAAAATTTGTAAAAAAAGTTTTTTTCCCTTTATATTTTTAAAAAAAAAAAAACAAAAAAAGGGTTTTAAAAAAAAATAAAAAAGTAATAAAAAATTTTTTTGTGCCTAAAATTACACAAAAAACCCAAAAAACTTAAAACAAATTAGTATTTTACCCCGCCCGGGAATAACCTTTAAATTTATTTGGGGAAATTTAAAAAGGTTTTTAAAAAAATTAAAAAACAAAAAAAAAAAATTAAAAAAAATTTTGTAAAAATTTAAATATGTGAACTAAAAATATGCTCCCAAAAAGTACATTTTTCCCCCAACAAAATTTCAAAAGCCCTCAAAAAACGCAAAATTAAAAAAAATAAAAAATAAATTAAAAGGGAGCATTTTCCTGAAACGCGTAGGTTTTTTCTCTTCACTCCACAATATGTTTTTTTACGAAAATGTTTTTAAAACCTTTTTATCAAAAAGGGTTCCCAAGCATTTTTATACCTTTTAAAATTTGGGTTCTGGAAAATTTTTTCTATTTTTAAAAAAAAAAAAGTTACAACTTTTTTAAAAACACAAGGGGGAAAAATCAAAAAAAGTGCGGTCATTAAGGTTTTTTGAGGCCGGGGGGTTTTTAATTGGGTTAAGGGTTTTTTTCAATTTAAGTTGTTCCTGATCACAGCAGTTTCCAGTCTCTCTGTCTCCTATGCTGTGGGGGGTTTTCTACGCAGTGATTGCAAAATTCAGCTTTGAGCCATACTTCGGGTTTTTGCAGGAGATTATCTCTTCTTTAAAAACAAAAGGGTTTACAAGTGCTGGAGGACTAAAAAAATCCCTTTTATCTGTAAACTAGAGCTAATCTTGTTAGAGTTAATTAACTTTTCCCCTCCTCGGGCTCACTACCCCTGTTCTGCCTCTCCTAATCAAATCAAAGAGTTCCTTTGGTATGAAGAAACTTGTCTGAAACTCAAGGGACAAAAAAATGCCTTTTTATCTCTTTGATACAGTAAAATCAAATTGCCCAAGGGTTTTTTAGAAAAAGCCCTTTCATTTATGTTCCCTTAAATTTTTGAAAGCTAATCTTTTTAGTGGGGAAAACCCCCTTTTTTGTTTTCTTAGAAAAAACCCCGTTTTCTTTAAATTTAAAACCCCGGGGTTCATCTTCAACTTTCAAAATATTTTAATATGTTTTTTCCCTTAATAGGGAAGTAATATTATGAGTGATCATTAGCTGAGGACTCTGAAGAACTCATATGTATTCATAGGTTCCTGAGTCACTGTGATATGTGGGAGTTGGGATATTGTTTCCCCTGCACTTTTTTTCTTGAGTTTCAGATTTTTTGTTTAAATTCCCTTTGGATGTAAGGGGCCCGAAGTTGACATGGATGGCAAAGAAAACATAATAACCCCCGTGCATGAAAATTAACATGAAATTTTTTTAAAAAAATTTAATGTTGGGGACTTACCATTGATGATGAAAAAGCAAACGGGCGATGACAAGAGGAAAATGAAAAATGGGGGAAAAAAATTTTACTTGAATTCAAAACCCCCAAAAAAACCAAAAAAAAACCCTGCCCTTAAAAATTAATTTTTTTTCCAAAACTCTTTCCCAAAGCGTAAAACGCGGGTTTTAAACCCCAAACCCAAACCCTACCAAACCCCCCCCTTTTTTTTAAATTCCCAAACCCCTAACGATATCCAAAACCAAAATGCCCCTAAAACTATGCTAAAACTTTTGCACGAGAACGGGAAAACCGGGGTAACTTTGCGAAAAAAAAAGTAAATTTTTTTGTTAACCCAAGTTTTTGCAAGGAAAACAGCAATAAAACCCAAAACCGGGGTTTCAGGTGGGGTTTATAGCCCCTTTTTCCCACGGTTAAAAAACCCATAAGGTTTCGCTGTATGCTTTATAGTAAAAGAAATGGGGGGGAAACCCAGGGTTTTTAAAACCAAAACGTCATTTCCCTTTACTTTTTAAAAATAAAAAAAGTATCTTCCCATTGATAAAAAATTGTTACATATACAATCCCTTTTATTTATTCATTTTAGAAAAATTTTAAATTTTTTAAAAAAACTATACAAAAGATAAATATATTTTAGCGTTTGAACAATTTAAATATATGTAAGACGGGGTCATTCCTTTCAGTTTAAAAACCCTTTTTGGAAACCCCGGACTCTAGTTCAATATCCAAAAAGCCTCACTTTTGGGGGACCCCCATTTTCCCCGTTTACCTCCCCCGGCTGGGTTTCTGTCCCTTTTTCCCAATTTTATTATAAAAAAATTCTTTTGTGGACCAAATTTTTGATATTTTAAACCCGTAGAAAATACTATTTTCTTCATTTTTTTTTTTTATATTCCCCAAAAAGCTTTATTGAAAATTGTACAAATAACACAAGATACCAAACCTTTCATTTTGGGCCCAAAAAAAAATCAAACATTAAATAGCAGAGTTGTACATACAGAAAAGAAAATGATAAACCCCCCATGACTGTCATCTTTATCGAGTAAAAAGTACGTCATATGCAAGAGACTAAAATTACATTATAATTTCCTAAACTGATAAAAGAAAACAGTCTTAATCATTTGGGTTTTCGCCCTTTTTGCCAGAGAGTGAAAGTGTTTTTAAACTACATCCTGTTGGAAAACCATTTTAAAGGGTTTAAAAATTTTAAAAATTCACAAACAACAAGAAAAAAAACAAAAAACAAAAAAACCCACCAATCAAAAATAAACGGGGAACAAAGGGGAAAATGTTGCAGGGCGAAAAAGGGAAAATAATAAATCCAAATAATAGTGAGGGCTTTAGTTTTAAAGGGGGAACAAAAGGGTCCCCTGATAACCCCAGAGGGGATCCGGTTTTTGTAAACCCACCAAAAAACCTTTTGGGGGCCCTTTTAAATTTTCATCAGCAGGGGCGCATTCCTTTCCCAAAACCCAAATCAATTGAGCCCAAAAACCCTGGAGCCACAAAGTTTTTAGCCAATTTGCCATGTGGCCCAGTATTGTCCTGGGTCTGGTTATGGTTCCCCCCCCGAAATTTTCCTTTCCCTAGTTGGGGCAGAGGTCAGTTTTATTGAACCAAGCGGTTTTGAAGGGCGGGCCCCTGCTGATCTCCACAAAAAGGGGTAATCAGGGGCCTTTTGCTGCACTGAGCCCTAAAGATAATTATATGGACCTTTTAAAGGGGATTTCAGGGGTGGGGGGGAAAAGACCAAACAGAAAAGTCCACTAAGGGGCATTTTGTAACCTGAAACCCCGTAACCGGGCTCAATTATCCAAGCAACCCTTTGGCCCCCAAAAAGTTTGGATCCCCAGGGGGCAGGGGCCCCCCGATAAAGGGGACATGGAAACCCCTTCCCCCCTTCCCCCCACCCCCCAGCATGTGTTGGGCACTTGGGGGTTAAAATTGATGAAAAAAAGCTTGGCAAATCCCACCAGCGAGGGGAGTAATTTTAAAAAATTTAAACTCCCGCACCTGCAAACACTTGGACTTGTAAAGTAAATTTTTGCCCTTTTGGGCAATCAACATCTGTTATAAAGCCCCCCAAGCCCAGTGGGCCCCAAATGGTTTGGGTAAGCAGGTTTAGAGTCCGACAGGGGGGTGGGAAAAACATGCAAAATATCCCCGGGGACTGGGGCCACCAAAGGGGGCTGGGGGTGTACATAACGTTTTTTAAAGGGGAAAACTGCCCCATGAGTTGCCCCTTTTCCCCTATTTTGAGGCAAAATAGGTTGAGATCGGGGATAACAAAAAAAGTTAAGAGAAAGGGGGGAGGGAATCATTAATCCCTGCCCAAAAATTCAGGGCCCCCGGATCGTGAGCAAAAACGGGAAACAACAGCGGATGTCCAAAAAACCCCTCCCATTACAGGGGGGGGGGGGGGGGGGGGGCAATTCAAAACCCAGGGGCCCGGTTTACCCGGGTTAACGGCGTCAGGGGGCCTCCCGGGGAAAGTAAACCGCTAGCCATGCCATTGGTACGCCAGGTGTGAATTGTGTGTTGCGCCACCCAGGCCAGCTTTCTTATGAGCCTCAATGGCAATGAAGACGGAGGAAGCCAGGGAAGATTCGAAAGCGGGGCATTATAAATAGTTTCCTCCAGTTGCACCCACAATTTCGTGGCATAATGCTGGTTAAAGTCCACTACTCGGGCTGCCACTGTAGCCAGATAGTAGGCCTTTATGTCCGGCAAGGCCAACCCTCCTTCCTGTCTCTCCCTTATGAGCACCAACCTCGCGATCCTAGCTTTTCTACCCGACCATATAAAGGTTCTCAAAGCCTTATCTAGAGACTGAAAAAATGCCTTGGGCAGTAGGCACGGGATGGTCTTTAAAAGATATAGGATACGCGGGAATATGTTCATTTTGATTATGTTGATTCTTCCCAGCCAGGAAAAATCTTTAACAGTCCATCGCGCCAGATCTGCTGAGATAGTGCTCACAAGAGTGGAGAAATTGAGTTCAATTACTTCCTGAGGATCAGAAGGGATGTAAATTCCCAAGTATTTAAAGGCGCGTCTGGCCCACACAAATGGGAACCCCCCTTTCAATCTGTTCACTAAGGTCTCATCTAGGTTTATGCCCAGTGCAGTGCATTTTGCATAATTTATCTTAAAGTTGGATAATGCGCCAAACCGCTTTAAGGAGGACATCAAATTAGGTAGGGAGATGAGGGGTTGGGAGATGTACAACAAAAGATTGTCCACGTAGGCAGCACACTTGTGCTGTGCATTACCCACGGGAACACCTCGGATATCCGGATTGTTTCTTATATCCGCAAGAGGTGCCCCAAATCCCCAAGAAAAAACAAAAATTTGGGGGGGGGAGGGGGGGGCCCAACCCTTGTCTGGTGTCTTTGCTTTAATTAGAACTGGGGGCAGATAGGGTCCCATTGGATACGAAACTTGTGCCCCGGATTTGATATAGTGTCATGCCCTTTGCGCATTTAAAGGCCCCAAAATCCCACATTCCCGGGGATGTTTTTTTTAAGGGAAGCCCCCGTAAAACCCCTTTTTAAACGTTTTTGGCGTCTAAAGAAAGCAACAACCCTGGAACACCCCCCTTCCTCATTTTCTGGATAATCGATAGGGTTTTTTAAAAGAAATTAAACAGCGCTTCCGTGGGGGGAAAAAATCCCACCTGGTCCAAACCAATGAGCTCCGGCAGTATAGTATTGAGCCTGAGAGCTAAGAGTTTGGCGAACAGCTTTGCGTCGGTATTTAGCAGCGAAATTGGGCGAAAAATGTGCAAGCGAGGGGGTTCTTTTTTCCCTTTGGGGGATGACTTTATATGTGCTAGGAAAAAGGGCGAGGAAAAATTTTTTGTAGAAAAAAAGGTGGGTTAAGGAATCCAGCATGGGACCCCCTAGCTCATCGCAAAGCATGCTATAGAATTTTGCTGTGTAGCCGTTGGCCTGGGTTTTCCCCCGACGGTGGGGCCCCGCAAAAACCCAACTTAAAGTTCCTTTTTTATAGGAAAGGGGTTTTTCCTAACAAGGCCCAAAAGTCTGGGTCTGTGTGGGAGTGCGGGATTTTTTAAGATAATCCGCCAATGTGTTGGGGTTTGAGAGGGTTTGGCGGGGTTTTTAGGCGGGTTTTTGAAACAAACCCGAAAATTAGGGGCCCGAAATGCCCTAAAAATCTGGGGGTTTGTAATGTACTTTTTTCCCCTTGGTGCCCTTTTTTGGGGGGAAACAAAATAGGATCCCCCTCGGTCTTAAATGCTTACCCAAGCATCCTGTTTGGTTTTGTTTTTCCCCCTCAAAAAAAAATGAATTTTGCAAAAAGTGCTTTATATGCTTTTTTTTTTTTGTAAAGGGTTCCTACGGATCTCTTGTTGACTTGATGGGTTTCCCCTATAGAGGGTTTCGCCTCCCGCCCACTTATGCTCCGTCTCCAGCGAGTGCATACACGCCAGCAATTTGTTTAAATGGGCCGCTGCTTCTCTTTTCAATCGAGACCCATGCTTTATCAGCACGCCTCGAAGCACACATTTCAGGGGTTTTCCCCTTTTTAAAGTGAGGGGGGGGCGTAGATAAAGACCCTCTACAAATGTTGAGCGGGAATGGAAGCTCAGCGGGGGCATAGGAGTATTAAGTAACGTAAATTAAATTCTCCAAGAAAAGGATCTCCGAGAGGCATTAGGCACATATAGCAGGCAGTGCACGGGGCATGGTCCAACTGTAGGATATCGTCAATGCATGCTTTCCTAGCGCGGGGGAGCATGGAATGTTGGATAAAGATTTTAACCCAAACCAAACTATATAGTTTATCCCCGGGGGGGAATTAATAGGGAAATTTCCCTACCCCCGGGTTTGATAATCCCCCCAAAAACATAAATTAATGCTTTTTAAAGGCAGTAGCTTTTTAATTTTGTTAAGCTTTTTTCCAGCGGGGATGGTGGAATTGGCCCCAGTGGATGGTTGCCCATAAGGGGAGGGAGGCAGCATTAAAATCCCCAAAAAAGGGAATTTTTTCCCCACCATGTGCGAATAATGTTAGGCCATCCAGAACCCTACTTAAAAAAAAAAAAGTGCCCCTGTTTTGGCAAATATAGGGTTTGCGATTGTTTTAGGGAGTTTTCCCTGTTTGCTACTTTTTAAGGAAGATGTATCTCGCTTCAGGGTCTTGTTTAGTGTCAAGGATTTGGTGAGGAAGGGATTTGTTAAAAAGGATTGCCACCCCTTTCGTTTTGGAATCCGCGTTACTGAAATTGGAAACCGAAAAGGTTTTTATTTTTCTTTAGAACAGGGAGGTGAGTTTTACTGAAATGCATTTTTCCTTTTTTTAAAAACAATAAAATTTGTGGGAGTGAGCTTTGTGCCCCCATAAAAAAATTTCGAAAAAATTCTTTTAAGGGATTTTAAACCCTTAAATTGGGGGGAAAGGAATTCTTAATGCCCTTTAATGGCCCCCAGGAAGGACAATTTGCCCTAGATGACTAAAAAGGGGGGACTTTTAACCCCTTCCAAAATTTTTACCCCGGCAAATGATAAACAAAGGAACAGAAAAAACACAGGGAGAGCTAAACTTAGCTCCCCTAACCCACTTCAATGACGAAAGAACTAAGTTTTGCAGCAACAAGGCTGCGGAGGACCAGCGAAAAGCGCTGAAGTCCAGTCCTATGTGGGGACCGTAGCTGTTTGGCAGAGGCCAAAAAAACTCCCGTTTCCGGAAAAAACAGGGTGTACTAGGTAAAAAAAGACCTTCTTTTGGGCGGAAAAAAAGCTCCCCGACATCCATTTGGGATTTTAGCATCAAACCCTTTGGGGACCACGGGGGGGAAAAATTTTGTTTGGGGAAAAAGATTAAAAAAAAGCAAAGGGGTTTAGGTTTGTCTGTCAATGGTAAGAAGGGGAGGAAAAAGGGGGGGGAGGGAAGAAAAAAGGGGAAAGGGGAAAAAAAAAGAAAAGGGAGGGGGGGGAAAAAGGAGGAAAAAAAAAAAAAAGCCCCAAAAAACCCCCCCACAAGGGGAGAGTGGGGGGGAAAAAAAGAGGAGGGGGGGGGATGGGAAAGGGGGGAAGTTGAAAAAAAAAAGCGAAAAAGGACCCTAATAACATACGGGGCCTAAATTTTTGGGGAAAATTGTGAAACACATGAAAGAAAAATGAGGGAGATAAATGCATAGATACGCTCACAGTCAGTGGGGGCCCCCAGGTTTATTTAAGTCAAACCGGGGTCCCCATGTCTTCTCGGCTGAGGGCTCTCCTGGGGGGGTCTCCACATCTTTGTGGAGTGGTGATTCAGTGACCCCCGCTTTTTAAAGTGAGCCCTGGGGACCCCGTGTTTAAAAACCCCTTGGGGAAAGGGAAAAGGGGAAAAACATCGCCACCAGCCCGGTAGAAAAAAAGGGGGGAGACCCTTTCCCGCCAGAAATGTGGCAAGCCCAACCCCGGAGCCCTGGATTAGGAACAGTTTTTTCCCTTTTCGGACCTTTTTGCGTAAAGGGAAAGCCCCAGCGGGTAGGGAATCCCTTGGGGCCTGCAGGATGGCCCCAACAGGGCCCTTCACCCGGGAAGAAAGGGGGGGAGCGTAAGCCCGGAAAAAGTGGGGAAAAAGGGGGTGTTCTGACCCCTAAAAGGAAAATGGCAGGAGGCATCCCCCTTTCTGATTTTTTGCTTCCTTAATGAAAAGTGGTGAATGGGCAGAATGACATTCCGCGGTTTGGTTCGTCAATGCGGTGGGCTTTAAGCAAAACAATGTTTTTCTGTCGTTTTTCAATGGGATTGATGACTTTTTTCCCCACCCGCTTTTTAAATTTGTTTTAGAAAGGGTTTTTGGGATGAAAGGTAGTGTGTTCGAATGGACTCCGGGGCGGGACCGGGGATCGGATGTTTTCCTTGGTTTCTTTTTTTCTTGATCGCCCTTATGATAAATCAGATTTTGGTGGATTTTTTTTTTGATGGCTAGGGGAGGTTGCATGTGGGCCGTTTGTGATAAAACCCTTTCCCCTTTGTTTTTTCCCCCAAAAAAATTTCCCTTTGTGTTAAAGGAGGGACACACCCGTTTTAAAGGGTTGGAGCTCACTCCCGCCAGATGTTTAAGACTTGGGCTAATGCGCCCAAGGGGCCCTTTTTGGGCGTTATCATTTGGAGAAGGGCCTGAAGTTCCTGGATGGCCCCTGGGGGGTTTTAAAAAGGGGTTTGATGTGGAATGCATGTTGTTGAAAAAAATTGCAGGATGAGATGGGAACTATAAACCCCGGTTGTGCACGGGAAATGTGGGGAAATTCTGCCAGGCCCAAAGGGCAGGGGAAAAACCCAATGGCTGGAGAAACCCCCCCCCGGGGGTCGGCAGGTGGGAGAATCCAGGGGGCTGGGGGAAAAAACAAGGAAGTGTCCTGCGCTGACCCCCGGCGGGGTTTTAAAAGGGCTCCTTTTCCTTCCCCTTGTTCTTCCTGGTCCCAAGGTTTAAGGTTTCAGGCACCGGGTCCCCATCCCCCCAGGCCTTTTGTCAGTGGAGAGGGCCCCCGGGCCACATCACTGGGGGGCCTCTGTAGCCTGTATGCCCCCCCTCTCTGACACCCCAGCCTGGGTTTCCCTGTGGGCCTTTTCCCCGCGGCCACCCCCCCCTCTCTCCAGCTTGTGACATGCTGGGCTCCTGGGGGCATGTAGCGATCTCCTCCGTTTTTCTGTGGTTGAGGCCGGGTTCCCGGCGCTACAGTCCTCTCATCGCCGCCAAACCCGGCGATGTGCCCGCTCCCCCGGGAAATCTCCGTTCCGGCGTTTAATATGCAAGGGGGGCCCCGGGTTTTGCGGTTTTTCGGGTTGGCTCCGGTGCCGCGCTCCCCTCATTTCGCGCCGGTTGGGAGTGGAGGGGAAGACCCTGTTTCCCCCTCGCGCATAAAAGTGGCGCCCCCCTGGGGAGTATCTTGGAGCGGATTTTTAAGTAAGCCAGTGGAGGCAAAAGTTGGAAATTAAAACTTGCCCTTCTGGAAGGTTTGGGGGGTTTGCTTCTTCTTTTAACCCCCTTTTTGGCCCTTTTCTCAGGTTTAGACCCCAGCACCCCTTAATGCCTGGAGGAGCTTTTTTAAAATTTTGTCCCCCCGCAGCTTGGAGGCCACGGCCCCCTTTTTTCATTTTTTTTACCCTTTTTTGGGAATTCTCTAATAATTGAGTTTGTTTTTTAAAAATTTTTCCCTTTTTGTTTTTAAATTTTTTTTGGGTTTTAACCCTATCCTTCAATTTTGGCCCGAAAATGTAATTTGGGGCCCTTTTTCCCTGGTACCCCAGGGCAGGACGTTTTGTTTTATTGTAGGTCCCCCTGGGGGGTTTTGGCATTCTTTGTGTGTTCTGGAGGGACAGCTTTTAAGCTTTCAGAAAAGTATTGCCATGTGGGGGTTTCCTTTTAGATAGTATTTTTCAAAGATTTTTCTTTCATTATTTTTTTTAAAACATATTTTCCAAAAAAGTTTTTTTTTTTTTTCCACCCGGGGAATTTTAAACTTTAATTTTGTGGGGGTTGTCATTAAAAATAAAATAAAGTTGGTATGGCCCCCCCCACATCCCCCTCCCACAAAATAGGAGGTCACAATGTAAAACCCCCATACCAGCCCAAACACTTCAGCAAAAAAAGGGTTTTGAAAATAGTCCCAGGGTCACCCTGAAAACGTTATGGTACCCAAGTATACCCCTTTGTCATTTAAATTTTTTTGAAGATTTTAGTTTGTTGTATTTCTTTTTAAAACCCTGGTAATGTTTAAACCCCATATGTTAAAAAGGGGGTGTTTACCCATTTACTGAGTTTTCACTGCAACTATCAAAATAGCCCACTTGGGGCTTTAATCCTGGGGAAAAGGGAATTTTTGGGGTGGGTTTTAGGTATGCCCATAAAAACGGTATTTTGGGATTTTTTATTTCCCCAAAATTTTTTGTTGGGTTTACGGTAATGGTCCTTAAATCTGTTTCCCTTTTTTAGAAAACAAGTTAGCTACCCTTTGTCTGTATTGCTGTTTTTGGATCAAAAAATTTTTAAATTTATTTTATGTTTTTGGTGTCATTTAAAGAAGTTAATTTTTTTAATAATATAACCCCTTGCCAGCACCAGAGTGGAACACCCTTGTAAAGGCCCTCTTTAAAATTTTGATTTTTACCCTTTTTTTAATTCTTTAAAAGGGGTTGTCTGCTCCCAAAGATAGCTTTCAATTGTAGGGAACAAAAAATTTTAAAGACTTTTTCCCCAAATATATTGCTTTTGTTCCTTTTTTCCCCAAAAGGGAAAGATAAAAGTGAATTTATGCCTCCTGGCTTTTTCGTTCCCCCCTTAAACAGCCCTTTTTTTAAACAATTCCCCCCCACGTGTTTTTTCAATGAGAAAACCCGTGAGTGGGGTTTATCACACAGGTAATGGCAGTGTTGTGTGCGGGAGCAGTAAAAAAGTTTTAAATTTATGTAAAATAAACAGAACTGTAATTAGGGCTTTTGTTTTGGGGATCAGATAAAGCCTTCTGAGAGCAGTTTGAAAAGCTGCTTAGCTAATCTGATCTAATTAGCAACTGAAAGCATGGAGCTGTATGCACATGAGTCAGTCTGAACCAGGAAGTGACAGAGTATTTCATTCATGCATTCTGTGAAACTCTGTAGGGAGACAACTCCTTTAAGAGCTTGATATTCATATTTTGTTTAGTTATTTTTTCTGTTTTTGGACAATTGTATTTTTTGTTTTAACTGTTTTAGATCTCTTTCCATGGTTACTTGACAAAATATGAATATCAAGCTCTTAATGATTTAAAAAAGGATAAAAATCTAATTATAAAGAGGGCTGACAAGGGTGGTTCCACTGGGGTGCTGGACAAATTATGCTTCTGTTAAATGACACCACAACATATAGGAAATTAAGTTGTGATCCGACTACAGCAATACAGACAAAGCTATCTAACTGGTTGCTAGAAGGCATCAGATTAGGAGCCATTACCGATAAAAAACAAAAATATTTGGAAATAAAAAATCCCAAAATACCTTGTTTTTATGGCATACCTAAAACCACAAAAATGTCTTTCCACCAGGATTACGCCCCATAGTGTCTAGTTTTGATAGTTGCAGTGAAAGACTCAGTAAATGGGTAGACACACACTTGCAACATATGGTTCAAACATTACCAGGGTATATAAAAGATAGTACAACAATACTAAAAGTCTTCAAAAACTTTAAATGGACAAGGGGCTATACTTGGCTGACCATGGACGTAGTCAGTCTATATTCAAGTATACCATTATCAATTATAAGAACTGCAGTGGAATACCATCTCAAAAAAGGCAACTTTTATAATGAAGGTATGCAAATTTTCCTGTTGGAATCTATTGATTTCCTCATTTACAACAATTATTTCAGTTTTGATGGAGAGTATTTTTTACAACTACTAGGAGTCACCATGGGTGTAACTGCCTCACCATCTCTTGCCAATCTCTTTATGGCATGGTGGGGGCACCAAGCCATATTTAGTGTACATAACCCTTTTGCTAAAAGTGTGGTCTGGTATGGGTGTTACATTGATGACCTCCTATTAGTGTGGGAGGTAGATTTGGCGTCCATACCAGACTTCATTTCATATGTTAATGACAACCCCTACAACTTACGTTTTACATACCTGATGGAAAAAACAAAAATAGCTTTTTTGGACATATGTTTAATGAGTAATGAAGAGAAAAATACAGTAGAAACCTACATTCTATAGGAAACCACAAACGGCAATACTTTATGAGAGCTGATAGCTGTCAGCCAGTACACACAGTGAATGCCATAACCCCTAGGCGGAATACAATAGAGCAAAACGTGCCTGCCCTGATACTAGGGAATATGAAAAACAAATTGACATTATCGACCAAAGATTGAAGGATAGGGGTTACACAGACAAACAAATTAAACCAGCAAAAAGAAAAATGTTTGATAAAACACAAACTCAATTATTAGAGAATTCCAACAAAGATAAAAAAAATGAAAAAAGAATAGTATATTCTACTGCTTATAGTCAAGAATTTAACCAAATAAAAAAAATATTCTTCAAAAATATTAATATTCTCAGACATGATCCCATATTGGCACAAATAATAGATGAAGGAGTTCAGATGGTAGCAAAAAGAAGAAAAACTATAGGAGATAATGTATCCTCTAGCAGTTTTTCCACTAGACAAAAAAGTTACACATGGTAAACTTTAAAAGGTTTTTTTGCTTGCGGAAAAAATACATGCAGGATGTGTAAATACACAAAAAAAATGACAGCTTTACAGGAATGGTTAATGGGAGCAAGCAATATAGGATTAACAGACCACGTAATCTACATAATACACTGTACTGCTTGTGATAAGTTATATGTGGGAAGCACAATAAGAAAAATTAGAATCAGAATAGCAGAACATTTGGCAGATATTAAAAGAGAAAGCAGCACACATTTAGGTGCAGCGAGACACTTTGCAGAGGAACATGCTGGCTCCACAGAGAATTTTATTTATTATGCAATAGAAAGGGTACAGAAACCCAGCCGAGGAGGTGACTGGGAACATGCGGTCCGCATACGTGAGGCTTTTTGGATATGTGAACTAGAGTCCAGGGCTCCGAACGGCTTAAACTACAGGAATGACCTGTCTTACATATATTTAAATTGTTCAAGCACTAAAATATATTTATCTTTTGGGTTTAGGTTTAAACAAAAAATTTTTTTTTTAATATGTTTAAATAAGGATTTTATATGAAAACTTTTGTTTATAAATGGGAAGATACTAGGGTTTTTAAATATTTGGGAAAAGTGACGTTTCGTCAAACTTTGGTTTCCCCTCCCATTTCTTTTTTACTTTTTAAAGCATACAGAATTAGGGGAAATTTGTAAGTGAACAAGGGTTCATAACGCGGGAGCCTAAAAAAGGTTGGTTTTCATTGCGTTTGGGGTTTTTCAAATTTTGGTTTTTAAAAAATAAACTACTTTTTTTGGGGCCCGTTACCGTTGGTTCAAATTTCATCTGTCTATATTTTTTGCTATTGGAGTTTCTTTCCCGGGAGTTTGGGATCTTGTGGGGGTTCGGGATGCAAAACCCCTGACGAAAAAAGGCTAAATGCCTCACAGGGGCATTTATATTGCCATTAATTACTATTTTGGTGAGTTTATACTTTTTCTTTTTGTTCTATGGGAGGCGAAAGGCTAAAAAATTAAACAAAACCCAGCATAAACCAAAAAAGGGGAAAATCAGGATTAAAAACTCACTTTTTTTATTGACACAGGGGCGGGAATTTGAAGAAACAGAGAAATAAAGCAAAAGAGCTCTAATAACTGGGGCCGAAAGGGCCCTTCCAGACCCTAAAGGGATAACGGGTTTTAAAAAACCAGAATAAAAAGAAGTTCAAAAGAAAAAAGGGCCCCCAATAACGGGTTACGCTGGCCAGCCAAAAAAGGGTTGAAACCCAGTTTAAAATTGGGTTAGCAACAACCAAAAAATTTTTCCTTTTTATCTTCCCTAAAATTTGGAGCTCACGGTGTCTTTATGTTCATTGATAAGCCCGTAGGGCTTGTTTGAACATAGAAACCCCCGTATCTGGGTTGAAAGCGGGGGGTGGGAAAAAAAGGGAAGGGGGAAATTCCCCAGCCACTGGGTAAATTTGGGGGAAATCCTATAAAAAAGGGGCTTCTGTGATAAACCCATTTTAGTTCATATGGTAATTTTTTTTTCCATGGGTCCCCAAAGAATTTTTCCTTCTTTTCTTTCTGACCCCCTACTTTTTCTGGTTTCCGTTTCCCCAGTGGAAATAGGGATAAATGTGAAATTTTCCTTTAGCCTATGGCCGTTTGTTGTTTTTGTTTTTTTTTTCCCGGGGGAAATTTGCAAAATCAATTGGGGTGTCATGGGTTAGTAGCTAACTTTCCCCTATTTGATCAAAATAAAATTTTTGGTAGTTCTTTTTAATTTTACTAAAACCCAGTGGTTTTTTCCTTTCCTTTGGCCTTTGGGCTTTTGGAAAAAAAAAATTTTCCCGGACCCTTAAAAACCCTTTTACCTACCCAGCATTTTAAACCCAAAAATTTAATGTCTCTGCCCCGAAATTTGAGTTTAAAGTGTATGCGCCCCCAGAAGTAAACCTACCCCCGAAGCGTTCCCCCCTGGGCCCGGGCCTAGGCCCCCGGGACCCCTGTGGGGGGTTAACTGGGTTTCTTTGGGTTTTTTGTGACCCCCAGAGGATTTGGCCCCGGGAGCGCCGCCCGGTGCCGGGAGTTTTAAGCGAGGAAGGGGCTTTTTCGGGCTAATTTTTTGGGTTTAAAAAAACCCCAGCTTTTTAAATCGAGTTGAAAATTAATTGCTTAATTTAATTTAAAAAAATAATTTGGGCATACTTACACACAAAAAAAAACCCTAACAATATTCAAATATCCACACCCTTTAATAACCTCCCAAAAATTAATCAAAAAGTTTTTCAGTTTTTAAAATTTGTAAAGGGTTTTTAAAAAAAAAAAATTAAAAAAAAATTTCCCAATCATTTAAAATTGAATTTAAAACCCTGTTACTTTTTCCCGAAAAAAAATGGGGGGGCCCTATAAAAATGTTATTAAAAAAAGAAATCCACTTTTTTCTTGAAATAAATTAAGAACCCCATTGCCCACTACACTTTTCTCCCTTGAAAAAACAGCCCAAAAAATGACAAAAGATGGGGCTTTAAATTTTTCCCCAAAAATCAGTGACAAAAAAAAAAAAAACGAAAAAAAAACATCTTTTTTGGGGGGGTTTTAAAAAAATTTTATCGAAGGGAAACGGAAATTTTGCCCTTTTTCCTTTGTGGTCGAATTTTTTAGGGTCATTGTTAGTAGCTTAAATAAAATTTCTGGGCAATGGGAAGCAGTAAAGGGGGATTGGAAGAGGGGAAGGGAGATGGTAGGGGAGGGAGAGGTGGATCAGGGGCAGCGGGAGAAAATGAGGGGATTGAAGGGGGAAAGGCTAGATAGAGAAAGGCTAGAGGGAAAGGCCCCCAAAAAAGAGTTTTTGCAGTAACCCAGGTTTTGAGAGATGGGGGCTGAAAAAAAAATTTTTGCGGCCCGGGTGAAGAAGGAAAGGTTTGGGGAAAAATTTTTTTTAGGTGGAGGGGGGCCCGGAGGTGATCGGGCTTTGGGCGGGGGTTTTGAAAGAAGGGTAGAGTAAAGGCTTACCCAAAAGGCAGCGGACTTGGGGTATAGGGGAGATGGAGTAAATTGCCTTTGTTTAAGTAGACCGATGAATAGGGGGAGTGAGGGGGGGAAAAGGGATGTTGAATCCATTATTCCATATTGAGGTTGAGATAGCAGGAGGAGGATTAAGGGGGATAGGGGGACGAAAAGAATTCTGGGACCCTGGAAAGAAGGGGGTTTAAAATTTTGGGCCCCAAAAGAGTAGATTTGTGTGTCACCCAGATAAAAAGGTGGTATGAAACCCAAATGTGATGTTATGAGTTTCCCAAGGCAAGGGTAGGGGAAAAGAGAAGAGTAGGGGAAAACCCAGGACGGGAAACCCAAGGGGACAGGGACGAGGGGAAAAAATTTTGTCCCAAAAATTGGGGAAACTCAGGAGGGAAAGATGAAACCCAAGAGAGAGCCCAAATTTTTTGTTTCCCCAAGGGAAAAAAAATTTTGAGGGAGGGGTTCATTGTTAAAAGGCAGTAAATTTATCCTTTATTTATACCCCCACAGTGAATGCGGGAAAAAAAGGGGAAAACCCCAAAAAAACCCAATGGGGAATTGTATAAAAAACAATTTTGTTTTTTCAAACCCGTCCGGGCAATGCCCTTGGAAACCATATGACAAGTATAGGTGGCAACCCAGTATAAATTTGAGTAAAATGTAAACTTTTTTGTAACAAGGGTTAAAAGTCGTAGGAAAAAAACTTAGTTACAAACAGTGCGGCCCCGGTGGCCATATCGGGCGGTGTGCAGCCGGATTCTTTCTAAAAACCCGGACCGATTTGTTTCGATGGATTTGAAATTTTTCCCGGGTTTCTATTAGAAAATTTTAGGAAGGGGCCTTAAAAGAGAATCGGGGGACCCGATAGAAAAAAAACCTTCCCCCTTTAAAATCCCAAAACCAAGGTTTTTTTTACATACATAGAAGCAAAAAAAAACAAATATATTGTATCAAAAAAAATTCCGGGGTTAACTCAGGGAATAGACATAGGTAAAAAAAATGTAAGTTAGATAATAATGAAAAAATTCTATCTAAAAGAAAAAAAACATTTAATAATGGTACAAAAAATGGTTTTTTTCTTTTAAAAACCAAATGGTTCCCGAGTTCTGGGGGTAAAAATAAATTTCCCCTCGCAATTCAGTAATTTGTCTGTGTTTATCCCCGGGTATCCTTTGTCCCCCTTTTATACCAATACAGGGGAAAGGGGGGGTTAAGTCACTTCCATGTTGGTAAAATAAAGTGTTTAGTTTTGGGCGCGGTTGGGGTTCCCAAATTTCCCCTTTTTTAGATCAGAAAAAAATTGGGTCTGATTCTTGTTTTAAAGGGGAGAGTTGGAAGTACGGGAAATTTTGGGATTGAAGGTATCCCAAGCTATGATTTTATACCACTTTTTTTCCTTTTTTTAAACGGGGTTTAATTTTGTTTGTCTGTTTTTTGAAATTTTTTTTTGTAAAAAAAAGAAAAAGGGGGTGTTATTTATGTTATCAAAATTTAAAGGGTAGTACAAATACTGGGGGGTCCAAACCCGAAAAAAGCCATTTGGTTTTTTAAAGCCAAATTTTTTTTTGTTAAATTTTTGCTGATAAAAAAACCCGGGGGGGGAAACCAATGGAAACCCTTTGTTGGGGGTTTTTTTTGAAAAAAAATCTAATTTCCCTTTGCTTTTTTCTTTTGACAAGTAGGATGGTGCTAAAAAAATGGGAAAGGTATTTTTAAATGATTTTTTCCAACTTTGTTATAAAAAGGGGCAGAAATTGGTAGAAAATGTGATCCCCAAAAAAAATCTTTTTGTTTTTTCTTTTTTATCAGTTAGTAATTGGTATGTGTATTGTTTTAAATTTTTTCTTTGCCCCATTCCGATTTTTGTCGGTGTCCCTCTTTGTTTAATTTTGTTTAGAAAGCCTGTTGGGGAACCCCCAAAGTCTGGGGTTTTTGGGGAACTGAAATTTCTCTTGGTCCCGTTTTAAATTTCTTCCCTTTGGGGATGTTATGGTTTAAATTTGATATGGGTAGGATTTTTGCATGTAAAGGGGAATTCGGGTGGGGAAAGGGTTTTTAGTAAAGGGATTTGCCCGGCAATTAAAATTTCCAGTGCCCTATTCAAAGTGCACCAAAAAATTTTTAAAAGGATTCCTGTTTGAAAATGGGGGGAGTAAATTGTTAAATTCATAAAATTTAATTATTTTTTTATATTTTTAAAAAATTTGGCAATGGGGAAATTTTGCTTTTTTTCTTTCCCTTTTTTCCTGGAAAATGAAAAAAAAGGGGAAATGTGAAATCCCTGTGGCCCCAAAAATTGCCCAATAAAACCCCTAGTTTGAAATCCCTGAAGGGGTGTTTGATTTAAAAGGGGGTGATTTTTAAAAGGGTTTTCCCCTGGCCGGTTTTTGGGGCCCTTTTTAAAGGGAAAGGGTTTACCCCCCAAAAAATCGGGTGCGAAAAAAAAAGCCCCCTTGCCCCCAAAAAGAATTTTTACCCCAAACCTTTAGGGTTTTTCCCAAATTGGAAAAAATTTGATAAAAATTTTTGGGGGGTGTTTTTTTCCCAGGATTTTGTTAAAATGAAAAATTTTTCAGAAAAAACTGTGTTATTGGAAAAAAAATAAATTTTCTTTTTTAAACAGTTTAGCGCTGAAAATAATCCTTTTAAAAACACCTGTTTTTAGGGCTTTTTTTAAAGGGTTGTGGTACATAGTTACATAGTACAGTTAAAAAAAGGCCATGGGGGGCGACATGTATGAAGAGCGGCGTGTGGGGAGCCCCCGTTTTTACCCATATTTTTAGTGAAAAAACCCGCGCCTCCTTTTTGTCGGCAACCCCAAGGTTGGCTCATACATGTGGTGTAAAGGGTTCCCTTTCGCTCACCAGTGTGTGGGGACCGTGCGGAATTTTGGGGGCAAAAAGGATGGCTAACCCTGGGGTTTTTTTTCGAGAAGGTGGGGAAAAAAAAGCGAAAAAATCATTAAAAAATGTTAGTTAATGAAAAAAAGGGTTTTCTTTCAAAATGGAAAAGGGAAAAAAGATTTAAAAACCAAAAATTGTTTAAAAACGATTATATGTATTGAAAAAAGTTGATTTATTTTAAAAATTAAATTAAAAATTTTTATAACGTATTTGAAAAAAAAAATTTTAAAAAATTCAGCTTGTGGAAAAAGGGTATAATTTTCCAAAAAAAAAATTTTTTTTAAATTTAAATTTTAAAATTTTTCTTTTGGGAAAAAACTAAACCCTTTTAAAAAAATAATTTAATTAAATTTTATAAAAAAGCGTTTGTCGCCTGGACCGGGGGCAAAAATCATGAATTGGGGGGTATAGAAAATTGCCCGGAAAAACAGTATTCAAATTCTGTAAGTTCTTCTCTTTGGTTGGGGAGAAACCCAAACCCAAACAGAATGGAGGACGTGAACCCTTATGAAAATAGATTGGGCCCCTCAAAAAGAAAACCCCGGGAAGTTTTTTAAAACAGTAAAAATGAAAAAAAAGAGGTGATTTGGGTTTAGTTAGGAGGGGGGTTTGGGGTTTTGGCCCAAAACAGAGTGCGAAACTACCCTTTTTACCCTTTTAGGGTTAAAGTAGGATGGGGGGAATGTTTTTGTATATGTATAATAAATTTTCATAGAAAAGGGTATGGAAAGAATGATTGGGTTTAAAAAACCCAGGTGGGAGATAAGGGGAATTTCCCCCAAAATTTTGTAGTGCGTCGATTTTTTATGTTTGCAAGAAGGTTGTGATAGAAGGGGGCCCCCCAAAAAAGTTTTTTTACTTCTATTTGGGGGAAAAATTTAGTATGTGATTGGTTTTTTGGGGGGGAAAGGGGCTTGTTGCTTAGTTAATCAGGGGTGAGGGGTTTTTTCTTTAAAAGAGTTTCTTTTTGGGGGGGGAAAAAAAATAACAGAAGGCTCGTTTGTGATTTTGGTAAGTTAAAAGGGGGCTTTATTGGGCCCAATGGGGAAAGCGGAAAGGAGCTTTATGGGTTTTCTTTTGCCAAAATTAAAAAAGACTGTTTAAAGGGGAGAAATAAAAATTTTTATAAGGATCAGAAAATTTTTCGGGTTATAAAATAAAAAGAAAAATTTAAACTGGGTGTAATGGGAAAAAAAACAAAAAAAATTTAAAAAAATAAAAATGAACGTCCCGGGGGGGGCGGCTTTTTTTCCCCGATGAGCAGAGGGAAAAAAGCCCTTTCCCCCCCCACAAATTCACAAGCACAGGTGCCCGTTCCCAAAAAGGTGGGAAGGGTTTTGCTTGGGTTAATGTTTTTTCGGAAAAGGGGCAAAGCGGCCCGGAAAAACCCCAGGACGGGGGAAAACCCCTGCAGTGGGGGGCTGCCTTTCAAGGGTTTTCCATTTAGAGCACCATTGTGTCATTTTCGGTGGGGTTTTTTAAAGGGGGTCTGCCAAAAACCCCAAAATTTCTGAAAAAAACGTCCGAAAAAAAACCCCCTGGCCCGGGGGAATTGCCCTAAAAGAAAAAATTCCCCCTAATAAAAAATTTTGACTCCCCTCCCCCTTCCCCCCCCCCCCTTCCCCCCCCGGGGATTTGTAATTTTAAAGCTTATGGTTTAGTTAAAAAAGCCGGGATTTTGTGCCCACATTGGGATATCCCCTAAGAATCGCCCGCGTGTCTTAACTTCAGGGCTTCCCCCCCCAAAAACCCCCCTTCCCCCGAAATTGGGTGGTCCCCAAAAAAAAAAAACTGTGTTGCAAAGTTTCTTGAAAAAGTGAAAAATTTTATACTAAAAATTTTAAAATTTTTTTGTTGTAAAAAAAAGGGGAAAAGGGGCATTTTAAAAGCTGCCAAACCTACAGTTAAAACATTTGGTAGATGATAGTTAAAAAATATTTTGTGTTGTATATAATATCTGTCTTGCACACAGAAATTTTTGAACTTTAAAAATTGTAAATTTTTCCACTTTTTCACAACATTTTGATATTCTTCAAAAAAAAATGTTGGGGTCCCAAAATGTATTTTCTAATTTTTAAAATCCAGTCCTTTAATTTACATGGATAAGGCCAAAAGTACTTTTAAAAGTTTTTTTTCCATGTGGGAATGGGCAATAAAATTTGAAAAATGGGGTGAGGGGGTTTAAAATGTCATTAGTTGGGGTGGGTTGGGAAAAGGGGTTATCAGGTTTGTTTAGTTTCCCCCAGTAAAAATGCATTTACCCTTTGGTGGCAGTGCCCGTAATTCAAAACGGTTTTTATATTATTTGAAAATTTTTTTTATCTGTTCTGGTGTCATCTTGTTAAAAATGATTAGCAGTCCTATTAAAGTCCCCCATTCTGACTTACCTGTCAATTTATTTCTCATTAAAAGGTATACTGAGTCACACATCTCCCTCCCAGCTCTGATGGCCGTAATCAGAAATTTTGGGGACTGGTCAAATTGTAAAATAAACTTTTCCAAATCTGAGGTCCTTGGTGTCGGAATTACTGCCCGAGATCAGGCTTCCATACAGTCCAACTTACCTTTCAAGTGGCCTAATGCGGGTATCTCGTATTTGGGGGTGCATATCTCTGAAGACTTGTTGAAGCTCTTCGCTAATAACTTCCTTCCCCTTTTGTGTAAAACTAAACGGGACCTGGATAGCTGGCAGAACTAGGAATTGTCCTGGTTTGGCAGAATCAATCTCTTAAAAATGTCTATTCTCCCAAAGTTCCTATACCTCTTTCAAACCCTTCCCATACATTTTCCCGGCTTTTGTGTGATCCACGTGAAGACTACGAATAGCATACTACACATGACTTCCGGTTCCGGCGCTGCCATGAGGAGGTGAGCGCCCGCGGCTCTCCGCTAATCACCTGCCGCAGCTCCTCGCACAGTCGCCTCGGCGGCGCCAATCAGCCCTCGCAGGTCGGGCTACATCTCCCCCGCTCTCCGGTGACGGGTGGATGGTACGTCCTCAGGAGCGGTCAGAAGGACGCATCCCCCCTGCCTGCCTGCACGCCTCGTGGGGATCCCAACATGGCGGCCCGGCGCGCGGCTCCTGCGGAGCACCGTGCACTCAGCGCTCCCCTCTCTGGGCCCATGGACAGTGTGCCTGCGCTTTTGGGCACTCCTGCTTCAGCAGCCCAAACTGCGCCCATCCTGGACTACAAGGCTATAGCCCTTGAGGTGGCCCACCATATAGCCCCTGAACTCCAGGCAGCTATTGAGGCGTCCTTACAAGCTTCCCTGAGCCAGTTGCAGCATGATGTTCAGCTGCATGACACAAGGCTGGATGAGCTAGAACACAAGGTACTCCATCTAGAAGCCGAAAATGACATGCTGCACCACAAGTTATCCTCATGTCACAAGGCTCAAGACACTCTCTACGAACGCATAGAGGACCTCGAGAATCGCTCTCGCAGGAGCAACCTCCGGATCGTGGGCCTCTCTGAAAGCATCAAACAATCGGATCTACAGGACATCTGCCAATCCGGTCTCCCGCAGGCTCTGGGAATCAACCGCAGCTGCAGGGTCGAGAGGGCGCACCGCATTGGTCCTGAACCCCCTTCTGGCAAAAGTAGGGATGATCAGCTGCAAAGAAGACCGCGCACCGTCATTATCAAGTATTTGGACTATAATGACAAGCAAGACATTCTTAAAGCTTATCGCAAACAGAGGTCCCCCCCCCGCTTCTAGAAGGGCAGAAGATCCAGATATTTGGGGAATTCTCTTTGGAGGTCTCTAGGAGGAGACGAGCTTTCAGCAAGACCTTTTCCTTTCTATTCTCTAAGAAGATCCAGTTCCAACTCCTGTACCCGGCCACCTTGAAGGTAACCCTTCCTGACGCTGCTCCGAAGTACTACACATCCCCGAGAGATGCAGAAGAAGACCTTCGCTTTCTTGAGGACTCTGTGCCCCCTTCATCGAGATCACCTTTTATTGCGGGCAACGGCTCTTCATCATCTCCCCCACGACTCTCTCCTTCCTGGGACCAGAGAACCTCGAACTCCCGCCGTCTTCCTGAGACCCCCCAAAGGTCCCCGACTTGAACTATCGTCCTTGGACTTTTGGTGCTAATCAGTCGTTTTGGAGACCGTGAGTAATTATGACAGGACTGCTACCAGTGGCACAACAGTCCCCTCCCCTTCCTTTTCCCCTCTCCCCTCCCCTCCTCTTTCCTCCGGGCACTGGGGTAACTTACCCCGTTACCATTTAATTTGGTTGTATTACAACTGCACGGATGCTAATGTTCTTTACTGTAGTTTGGTAGGATGTAATGTTTTCTAATTGCTGCGATGCGGGCTGTTGCTCCCGCTATTTCATGCCTTATCTGGCCATGGGTCAATTTCAATTCAACTAAGAGAGTTACGTTCATTACAAATTTTTCTCTGGCAGAGGGATTGGCGGAAAATGATAAAATGTTTTTGAAGTTTCACCGCTGGCCTCCATGTGGCAGAAAAAAATGAAGTCCTTACACGCAAGAGGAGAGGCTGAGTGACCTGGCTCCTGACTCTCTGCGTGATTTAAATTGTTCTATTCCACAATTTTCATCTAGGCTGTATAGGCTATTTATCTTCTTTAGTTCTATTTCTTTAGTTCTATTTTTAAAATTACTTGGGTCTGAGTCTGGTCTTCCATAGCGCCACTATCCATATATTGGCTCTTTTGTTCGGCAACAGATATTCTACACATCCTCCCCCCCCTTCCACCTCCCTTGGTCATGAGAGTCGTCACGTGGAACGTGAAAGGGCTCCGCTCCCCGAACAAACGCATCAGGGTCTTGCGACACCTGAAAAAAGCCCGCCCAGATATTGTTCTCCTTCAGGAGACCCACTTATCTCATGAAGATTTTTTCAGGATGCAGAGGTTGTGGGTCGGGCAAGTTTTTGGCTCTCCCTCGGTAGGTGGAAAGGCAGGAGTCCTCACCCTAGTGCACAAAAATTTTCCCTATCAACTGGTCTCACACGAATCAGACCAAACAGGTCGATGGTCACACTTGAAGATCTGTCATAATGGTGACCAGGTTGGCTTGTTCAATGTTTACGGCCCTAACAATCAGAGTAAGTCATTTTTCGAGACACTTGCAGCCGAGATCCAGAGAGACTCTTCTGCATCTGTGATCATGGGAGGTGACATGAACATAGTGTTGGACGAAATTCTGGACTGAAAGAGAGACCTGGGTCTGGTTCCCACTATGATTACTACTAGGAGACCTACGGTGGGGACCCTACAGCATTTTTTAAATACCGCAGGGTTGAGGGATAGTTGGAGAGATCTCCATCCTGACAGTAGGGGGGTTTCCCTTTTTTTCTCTCCCTCACAAAATTCATGGTCGTGACTGGGTATGTCCTGATCTCCCCCGAGGGGTTTAAAGGAGATTAGTTGCCTCGGAGATCCTAGATCTAGTAATCTCGGATCATTCCCCCGTGGTGACCGAAATAGCTGATGTTTTTCCAAAAGGAACTGATTACATCTGGCGGTTCCCCTCCTACATGGCCAAGACCGAGCAGTTTGCTGATCTTTTGCGCGGATGGTGGCTGGAATTTTCAGAGACCAATGCGCAACACTCTGATGACATCTCCTTATACTGGGCAGCGGCCAAATCTGTCCTGAGGGGTCGTATTATGGCTCACACCTCAAATTACAGAACGTAAGCCTGAATTTAGGAATTTTAGAAATGCTTCTGAACATGTAAAGCGCTCCTATGCTAAGTTCCTCTCAGACAGCTCGGAGGAGGCCAGGAGGGATTGGGAACAGTCCAAGAGAGTTTTTGAACTTTGGCTAGGACGGTGAGAAGAGGTCCAGAGAGCTCACCTGAAATCTACCCTATTTCGCCACGGAAATAAAGCAGGTAAACTATTATCTAGATTACTTCAGGGCAGTTATTTCCCATCCCACATTCCGTCGATTCGTACCCCGAGAGGCCAGATCACTTCAGATCCCTATAAAATCAATGACTCGCTCAAAATGTTCTATGAACAGCTGTACTCCCAGGGAATGAACCCAGAAAGTGAGGACTCCGCAAAAGGCAGGAATTTCCTGAATTCCATTCCCCTCCCTAGACTGTCCACTGAACAACTAGAAGTCCTTAACGCTGAGATCACAACACAAGAGGTTCAATCAGCCATTCGCCATTTATCTGCGGGGAAGGCTCCAGGCCCTGACGGCTTCTCTGGAGAAATTTACAAAATACTTATTGAGCCCCTGACCCCACTGCTAACCAGTTACTTTAACCAGATAGTTCAGGAAGGCGTTATCCGATCTGAATGTAAAAACGCCTACATAAAAGTAATTCCCAAAAAGGGCAAAGATCCCCTCCTCCTGTCTTCATACCGGCCAATTTCACTGATAGATACGGACCAGAATCTGCTGTCCAAGATTATGGCAGACAGGCTGGCTACATTCTTGCCCACCCTCATTGGACCAGCACAGAAGGGATTTGTCAAGGATCGTGCAGCAGTGAGCAACCTTAGAAAAGTCTTGTCTGTGTTGTAGAGTGTGAAGAGCACTTCCTCTCCCACCGGCATCCTGTCATGGTCGCAATAGATGCTGAGAAAGCTTTCGACAATGTCCGGTGGGAGTGGCTGTGGATGGTTCTTGAGCGCATGGGTATAAAGGGCAGATTTAAGAACTTGCTGTCTGCTATCTACAGTAACCCGACTGCACAGGTGCACACTCCGGGCTTTCTTTCGCAACGTTTCTCCCTTCACAAGGGCACCCGTCAGAGCTGTCCCCTGTCTCCCCTTTTGTTTGATATTGCTTTGGAACCCCTGGCTCGCTTTTTGGAGGACTCTGACCTCTTTTCTGGTATATCGGTTGGCCGGAGCCAGGTCAAACTCGTTCTTTTTGCCGACGATTTACTTTTATTTCTCTCTGATCCGGTCATTCATCTTCCTAGGATCTTCTCTTTCCTGGACGAGTTTGGCAGATTCTCTGGATACAAGGTTAACGCCTCCAAGAGCGAGCTATTGGAACTGGGAACCCCGCTCCTAAAATCTGTCTGGCAAAACCTAAACCTGGGGATCGCACCTGCAAAGTCACACATTACTTATTTGGGAATAAAAATAGGTAGGACCCCCAATACCATTTACAACTTGAATTATCCCCCTCTGATTAAAAAGATTTCAGACGATCTCCTTAGATGGCAGGGCCTTCCCTTCTCCTTGTCGGGTAGATGTCACGCAATCAAGATGGTATGTTTTCCGAAACTCCTATACCCCTCCAAACCCTTCCCTTACTAATACGCCACACAGACATAAATAGGATTCACTCCTGCTTTTCCCGCTTTATCTGGGCGGGAAAGAGACCCCGGATAGCTCTTGCCAAGTTGATGCTCCCTGTCCATGAGGGAGATTTAAATCTCCCTAACGTCCGGCTCTACAACCTGGCGTTCTGGATTGTTGGGGAGGAACTAGCAGATACTCAAATTTTGATCTAGAAAGGGAATTGATGTACCCTTGGCATCCTCTGGCGTTAGTACACTCTAAGCTCTCTCAGATCCCTCAAAAGGTTAGATGCTCCCTTTTGTTACAAGACACGATCGCAACCTGGAAGCATGTATGCAAGCTCTTGAAATTACCATACCAAATGTCAAAGGTACTACCCCTATGGAAACTCCCCGACTTTCCCCAACTCCGGGAAAACCCTATGTTTCGTTTGTGGAGGGAAAAGGGTGTAGCGCGCGCGGAACACTCAATGCATTTAGAAGAAAAGAGGTGGCTTACCCCTTCTGAGTTGAGAGACAAGTTCTCCCTTCCCCCAGCCCATGTTTTTCCAGCATTACAAATTCTCTTCTTTTGCAAGTCCAAGCTAAGAAACCTGGTTAGGCTGTGCTCCCCCAATGGCTTCGATTCCCTTAGGAGGGGCCACAGCTCTACTTTCACTCTCTCAAATATCTCTGGTATTCTGAGGGATTGGGATTGGAGCAAAGATGGGAAATCTCCGTTTGCAAAATGGGGCAGTAAACTGTGCGACCCAGACCTCCCGGACAAAATCATCAGGGGCCTTCAGAGGGTACGTAAGGAAGTCATTTGTGAGATCTGGAGAGAAACTCATTTCAAAATAGTGCACAATGCATATTATGGATTTAACCTCCCACCATCACGAAATTGCCCAGATAGACGGCAGACCTGTCCCAAATACCACGCACCAGCTACATCCATGTGGCATGGAATTTGGGAGTGCCCCTCTTCACAAGACTATTGGGATACTTTCATTGATTTTGTTTGTCAGCAATGGCACATTCGGCTAACCAAGACGTATGATCTGCTGATCTTTCTCTATACACGACCCCCTGATCTCTCAGATTCTGGGGAGTTATCCCCTATCACTCCACAATCCCTTCCCAGCCTTGCCCACATTGCAATATTGGTCGCTAAGCGATGCCTCCTGCTCTACTGGCTGAAACCAAAAACACCCCGCCCCCCCCCCATCGCTCGGCTGGTGGACCATTTAAGGCAGTACTTGAGATCGGACTCGCTAGAGGCGGAGTACCGCAAGGACCAGCGCACTGACAAATTTTTCAAAAGGTGGAAACCTTTTATTCTCGCACACTTCTCTACTGACGAGATAACCCACCTGATGGCATCCTTCAAATACACGGGCTGGTATGCTAGGGCAGGCCTGATGGGCACCCTAGGGCCTCTGGAACAGCCTTGATGATCCCTCCCAGGACTCTCTCTGGTGCGCAAAATGAGGGTTATATTCATATCCAGTGTGGGCAATTCTCTTGGACCGTGACATCCCCCCCCCCTTTCTCTTTTTCCACCTCCCTCCCCCTCCCCTTCCACCTGGCGGTGGGGATCAGACTCAGACTCACACTCATTTCTTTGTTTCGTTCATTTCTTTATTTCATTTATTTACTTGTATCATTTATTCATTCTATTCATTACAATTATCCATCTCTTTACTAATTCATTCATTTGCTTTGATTTGTGCCTCATGCCCCTTCCTTCCTATTTATTAAAGTTGGTCATTTAGTGTAACTAACACCTGATAATCTAAGGCGTCTCAAAAGAGCCATTCATCTTGTGCTTCTTGGTTCAGCAAAATCGGACATTTTTTTGGTCTGCTAAGCATTCCAACTGTTATGAGGCATATTCTCATTCTCACCTGACCCAGGAAACCGAAGCCAAATGTAGGGGCATGAGATCTATGTCTACTTCTTATTTTCCACGATACTTCTATACTTTATTCCTAGTTTGCATAACGCTGGCCACAAGCCAATACCCTGTTCTCAATATATTGTCTTGTATTTTGGTTTCTTTGTCTTACAATTGAATAAAACTCAATAAAATATGTTTAAAAAAAAAAAAAGCATACGACACATTAACAAGGTCTAAGGCTGCTGGAAGCACGGGGCTGCCTAATTGTAGGCTGTATTGTCTGGCCTCAGCCTACTCTAGGTTTCTGGCGCTGGCCACGGATGGAGATAGGAAGCTTTGGGTCACTTTAGCTGAGGACCTTAGTTCTTCCGCGGTGGTGGCGGTTCTCCCCTGGACCTGGACTCCTGCCCTGGGTGATGGTATGTCCTCCTCTTTTTGCATAAAACAAACCCTGTCTGTCCTCTACTCCTACAGAAACTCCCATACTCTTATAGATCGTGACTTCCCTCCGGGTATCTCGCCAAAAGTTTTCTTGGGTGGGACGAAAAGAACCCCCTTGCGCCTATGCTAGGTGGTTTCTGAGGGGAAATTGAGACCACTTGGCGATATCTTTGGAGGGAATCCAGCCCCTGCTAATGCCTTGTTTCAACTTGCTCAGCTTTCTCATTTCTTTCACAAAATTAAGTCCAGATGCCATTTGACTAGACCCGTCACGACTTTTGAGTCAGTAGTGGTGTCGTCTGCAAGTATGAGGCACTCTCTGTCATTCCTATATAAATTATTGCTCTCGGGTTGGGCTAGTTCTCCCCCTCTTTTTTGTCTTAGGTGGGAGGAGGAATTAGGTCTTTCCTTCACTTCCGCTCAATAGGAGCAATGTTTCCAGATGACCCATAGAGCGTTGGTAGCGTCCAAACATCAGGAGACCTGTTACAAAATTCTTTCCCAATGGTATCGGGTTCCCTCGGTCTTGCATAGAATCTTTCCCTCCACCTCGGATTTGTGCTGGAGATGTGGAAAGGAAAAAGGGACCATGTTCCATGAATGGTGGGGATGCTCTGTGCTACGTAGCTTCTGGATTTCGGTCCTGGAAGTGATTGAGGAAATTACTGGGGTTTCGATCCCAAATTCTGCGAAGGCACTGCTGCTTTTCATGATTCCCATGTCTGTTGATAAATTCAAAAAATCTCTTCTTAAGCACCTGCTTCAGGCTGCCAAAAATGTGATCCCACGTAAATGGAAATCAACTATCCCACCATCCTTGGACGAATGGTTCGCGGAAATTGGTTTTGTGAGACGAATGGAGGAGTTGATTGCCCGTACTCCTGAACAAATAGATACATTCCGCAAGACCTGGTCTCACTGGTCACTCTTCCAAAATTCCCCACTTTTTCTTTCAATTACCTCTTAAAGTGCTCGATGCTGAGGGAGAGCACGTTTCTTCCCCCTCCCTCCCTATTCCCCCCCTTTTTTTTTTCTCTTCTTTGTTGTCTGTTGTCTGTGATGTGTGGATGTGTTGTTTGAGGATATAACTTGTTGGTCTCTGTGTCGATTCAGTGTTTTTTCGTTGGCTTATACAACATTGATCTTCGGCCTCTCTTTGCGCCCTAATCGTAGGGGTGCTTATTGTATTGGTTCTACCCTACATTTCATGTTAGGAAGGGCACTTCACTTCTATGTATAGTTTACAACATGTGTTTCTGTTTTAATGTTTTTAGAATCATTGTTAACTTAACAGCATCTTTTTTGCCTTTGTATTATTGAGGCTCTGTATCTTTGTAACTTCATTGATCACTTATCTTTTACTTTATGTTGTTCAAATTCTTGATTATTTGACTCATTGCTTTGTCTATTAATAAAAAAAAATATGAAAAAAAAGGTTTACTGAGTTTTAAATTAGAACAGCGCGGTAGAATAAAAATGGCAAGTATGACAAACATGAAAATGATCAGTGTCGAACATAGGGCTCACAAGATATATGTGCATACACAAGTTTTTTTAAGCCCTAAGAACGTGCAACTAACACCAAAAATGCACAAAAAAAAAGTGCAAAACAAGTGCCACACAAAAACAATATGAAAGAAGATATATATAAAAAGTATGTTACTTTGACAGTTAGAAGTCATGAGTGGTCCACAACTGGCGGATCCAAAATAAGATGTGGGTGAGCTCTGATGTGGGGAGTGAGAATTCTCCTAAACTATCATGAAAATGAGCTCTTGGGTCCCCCCTTGTTAATACTAAAGAGGGAAAAAAAATGGGCAGAGAAAAGGAAAAAAAAAACAGAAAAAAACCCCCAGATCCTGGTCCCAGCTCGCCCCCCCAGTGCCGCCACTCCCCCCACGGCCACGCCCACACACAATGACAAGTAAATCAGATAGAATGAGATGGGAAGGGACAATGAAAACTTTAGAGAGTTAAAGCTCAGAATTCAGGAGAGGCTTGATATGCCAAACAGGGAGCCCACGTGCGAATAAATCTAGTTGTGTCGGCTTCTGACCTTACCAGTCAATTTTGATGTTATATGTCAACCATGGATGTCCTTAGAAGGTCACAGTAAACAATTTGTCTTTTTTCATAATGCTTAACTGCAAATACACTTCTCTTCCCTTTCCTTCTTTTCTTTGCATTTCTTGTCTCTCACTTTAGTGTGTCGAGTGGTTTATATCCTGTTGTTTTTCCAGAGACAGTTTCCTTTGCAATGTTGATAAAGCAGTAATTGTTATATTCATGAGTCATGTCATCTTATTAGATATACATTTACTAGTACAACATGTACTATGTTATGATGCTATTTTCCAACATTTCAACAAGTACCAGTAATAAATTATGCTTTTGAATATGTTATTTTTCTTCTATTTCCGATGGCTATAGTTTCCAAAAATGTTTAATAAAAAGGAGATTATGTCCATCACTAGAGATGAGCAAATTTCTCAAAAATTCGATTTGGCCGATTCGCCAAATTTTTCCCCCAAATTTGTGTTGTTACGAAATTATTCGTGATGAATCGCGTTAAAAAACAGCTATGTCCTGGCTGCAGAGAGCCTGTATGGTGTTGTAGAACATTGTGCAATGCAGAAATATGCATAGGGACTGTGGTTTGGTATTGAAACAATGCTGTTATTATGGACATGCAGATGACAGGCGCCACCCTTTGAATCGCTTCACACTTCACCTAAGTGCATCAAAAAGCACACTCATTTTACACCGTCATCAGATAATTCCACAGATTATGACAGAACCTGGTCTGTTAAACGCTGATACATTTAGTGACCCCCCCACCCGAAAGATTGGAGAGGGTGACGGCAGTAATTTTGCGTTGACGTCACTGATCATTTTGCCCTGCCTTTGATCCGTCAGTGTCTGTTTTCAATCCGTCAATAACTCCTTAGCATTGCTAGAGCTAAAAAGAAACAGGAGTTGTTCCAAAACAGAGATGACAAATATATGGAATATTTGCATGTCTTCTGTGTTTTGTATCCGCTCATGCTTCTGGCTACCTAATCACCAGACAATTCTGATGCAAACAAAGTATGACCATGTCATACTGGCCTTATGGCTTCTCCGAAGACACAGTCGGTTGTGATTGTCCTTTTCATTCCTTCTGACAGATGAAAAGAAGAGGAAAACCATAAATAGTGGCAATGTCATAGAGTGGTGGAGGGTGGAAACAGCATTAGGGTTGTCCAGTGAGAGAGTGGTCAGTTGGCAGCAGCATGAATAGGCCACAGAGTGGCAAGATGGCATATTGTGGAGTTGCTGGCAGCATGAGTAGGCCACAGAGTGACACAATGACATATTGTGGAGGTGGCAGCAGCATGAGTAAGCCACAGAGTGGCACAACTACACAGTGTGGAGGTGGCGGCAGCAACAGCAGCAGCATTAGGCCGGAGAGTGCTACAATGACATAATTTTGAGGTGGTGGCATCTAGGTGACATAATGAGGAGTTGGCAGTGGCAGCAGCAGCAGAATTAAGCCAGAGAGTGACATAGTGACAGCTGCAGCATGAGGAGACCTGAGTGTTGAGGTTGCAGCAGCATCATAATGGTCCAGTGAAGAGTGGGGAGGTGGGTGGCAATACCAGTCCCTGGTAAAAAATGGTGGGTGGTAGAAGGAGCAGCTAGCAGCATCAGAATAATAGCTGAGGCAGGTAGCCAGAAGACTCATTTGTCAAAGTTTGGGTGAGGCGGCATGGCTGATTTAATCTGATGTATCAGGCATTGGTGTGTGGAAATCCTGGCTGATCCACACCTGATTCATCTTGACAAAGGTGAGTATCTCCACATTTCGGGTGGATAAGCGAGTTCTCCTTGGGGTAACTATGGCCCCCACTGCACTGAACACTCACTCTGATGCAGTTGCGGCCACAAATACAGTTTGGCTGACCAGTAGTCCAGCAGATCTTCAATGTGGCCATTACCTGTCAAAGTAGGCCATCACCTGCTGGTTCAGGGTCTGCTCCAGGTGCTGCTGCTGGTCAGTACCTTCCTCCTAGGGGGTGAAGACAGCTGCTCATCAATGACTCCAGATAAGGTTGCTGCTGATAGAGCTGGTACTGCTCCTATTCCCCACTTCTCCCCAGAACCATTGGCAGTGTACGTGAGCGCTGAGGAACCCCTGGTCAGACTTGCAAGAGGATGGATGATGGCGGCAGATAGGCAGCGGCCAACTGACCGGCCAGACCCCTTTGCGGCAGTAGTGTGTTCCGTACACCCCCAAAAGCACGGATGTGCTTTCTGCTCTCTGCACCCAAAAAGGACTCAAGTATTTCAAAGAATGTTGGTTCGAATAAGAAAGACTTTTTATATTTCTCTTGACAAAGGTTTCTATTGTGCAAATTGTAGCGTTTTTTTAGTTGTTGTAGTGTCTTTTTTCTAAAAGTAAAATATATATCAAAACATATTGAGGACTTGCTGTTGTTTCACCAGCGGCCAAACTGATACATAGGATGTCTCTATTTGTATTTGAAATTTTTCCTCCCTCCCTTTGGGAGGTGGATAAAGGCCCCCATTTTGGAACTGGGTAGCGAAGGTCCACGAGGGGTGGGGAGCCAGAAGTCATCCCTCTGCCAAATGGTGACTATTCGGCTGTCACTACCCAGGCAAATCAGCATGCAGTGGGCCATTGCGCAACTGACTCTGAGTGACTCCCTGCCTCCATCTCCATGTTTACTGCCACGGTGTGTCTGGGTCATCTGCCTTGTCTTCCTCATCTCTCTACCTCCTCCGGTTGCTCCTGCTCCTCCTCTCCGGTCACCAGTGGTGAACTATCTTTGAAATACAGTGTTTGTATTTCTCTCATACACACATTTTCTTTACAGGCAGGTTATTATTTTGGGATATTGTACACTGCGCCAAAGAGTTACTTTTTTCATGTATAAGGTGAAACACCTTTGAAATACAGCTTGTATACACACATCTCCATTACAGGCAGGTTATTATTTTGGGATATTGTTCTCTATGCTAGCGTTACTTTTTTCACTTATTGTGGTGAATCACCGCAATAAGTGAAAAAAGTAAATTTTTGGCACAGAAAGCAATATCCCAAAATAAAAAACGCTGGTTCAGGAACATGTGTGTATATGACACACACACTGTGTAGTTGAAAGGTATTTCACCCCAGTAACTCTAAAATCTGAAGTATTTGGCACAGTACAGCAATCTACTGCTGCTGTAGAGAGATCCATAAGAGACACAGGTTCCAGTGGCAGAATGTAAAATGGCTGGCCTTTTTATAGCATACGTGCCAACTTTTGAAAGTGGGCATGAAGGAGATTTGAAGGTGCGGCATGCATAGCCCCAAAAATTTGAATGGCCACATCCTCTTGGTGGTGAGCCACAATCCCTTCACAAAAAACCACGCCCACTCCACCTAACTGTGTAACGGCTTTTTAGAAAGCTAAATTAGGTTTTAGGCGTCACCCAACTTTCCTGGACATTGGATAGCCTATTCAGCATCCAAAAGAGTTGGGAGATACTGCTAAACTGTAACTAAAACATTACACTACTACCAATATTTCCACCATAGTGGTAGATACCAGTGTACCAAGACTCTGCAAACATAACTGATTACTGTGCAGTTATATCTAGAGACTCACCAGAGACATCTTTTATGACTGGAGTTTTCTTTCCCTTTTCTTCTTCATCCCATCCAGAACGCAATGAACGCGACTGGTCATGCAAAATTTACCACACAAACATCTTACAATTCTATTTTTTTCAGCAGTTCCCTACCTGAGGCCACCTCTGTACAAACTCCACATGGGGTGATAGGTGCAGGTGGAAAGGTTATGGGGTGATAGGTGCAGGTGGGAGGGGCTATGGACTGTTGGTGGAGAGGTTATGGGGGGTTGGTGGTTTAT